>JAAGKR010002276.1:4243-98848 GCA_011419295.1 Clarias macrocephalus | reverse complement strand
TGGACACACCTTCTCATTCAAAGAGTTTTCTTTATTGTGTTCTTTAGCCCAAACGCGTCTCTTCTGCTTGTTGCCTGTCCTTAGCAGTGGTTTCCTAGCAGATCTTCTACCATGAAGGCCTGATTCACACAGTCTCCTCTTAACAGTTGTTCTAGAGACGTGTCTGCTGCTAGAACTCTGTGTGGCATTGACCTGCTCTCTGATCTGAGCTGCTGTTAACCTGCGATTTCTGAGGCTGGTGACTCGGATGAACTTATCCTCCGCAGCAGAGGCGACTCTTGGTCTTCCTTTCCTGGGGCGGTCCGCATGTGAGCCAGTTTCTTTGTAGCGCTTGATGGTTTTTGTGACTGCACTTGGGGACACTTTCAAAGTTTGTGTCTGACTGACCTTCATTTCTTAATGTAATGATGGCCACTCGTTTTTCTTTACTTAGCTGCTTTTTTCTTGCCACAATACAAATTCAACCTCTTTGAATGAGAAGGTGTGTCCAAACTTTTGATTTGTACCGTATATCCACATATCCACATATTAACATTTTCAAACCTGCACATTTTCAGTCGGATGTGTCTATTTGTAGTACTCACGTACCATGTTAAGATGGTTGAACACGGCTGGTAAGTCTGCAGAAATTGGACGTTTAATAGCAAGTGACAACACTTCAAATTATTTTACTGGTCTTCAATTGAATTAAAGATCAATTGAGTTTCATTTAGATAATGTAAGTCAAGGTCATTTTGTTGCAACACACACACACACACACACACACACACACACACACACACACACACACACACACACACACACACACACACACACACACACACACACACACACACACACGCACAACTTTATTAGTGCCTACAGTAGCACCCCCAACCTCACCTACCCCAACTCTCTAGTCACAGTGCAGGAGTGAGTGAGATGAGTCATCCTACCATTCAAAAGAAAAAAGCAGCACTTTGCTGCTTTCCAGTCATCTCTCTCTCTCTCTCTCTATCTCTCTCTCTCTATCTCTATCTCTCTGCCTGTATTGCACTTGGATATTAGAGAAGCAGTCGTGGCAATTGATGGATTTTATACACAAACTTTCACTGTGGGCTCTGCCACTATGAAATCAACTTGCTATGTGGAAACAATTCTACATTTCAAAGCCTCAGCACACAAGAGTCAAAAATTAAGAGAGGGCATAGATTTTTAAGAAGCACACATGAACAGTTCCAAACTAAAACTATTCCATACTGCAAGAGTCAATCAGCAGACCAAAATATTGGATTGAATAGATCATTTGGTGTGTCATATTTTTTGATTCTTATCAATAAAAATGTACTATTACTACATGATGAAAAATAAATGATTATACCACAACTTAAAGTTTATGGAAACCCAAAGTAGTAGAATACGCTCATTTCTTTTTTCTAATGTTCTCCAGTTTCATGAAATAGCTTTCTATTAGGTTTTGGAGCATTACTGGTTCATTCTTGTCCTTTTTGGTATGATTCTTGTATTTTTTCCCCTGTCCTGTGTTTGGTACAGTATCTTTCTTGATGTTGTCCTGTTGTACCACATCAAGTTCTTGATTAAGTTCTTATATATCATGCTGGATTATAGTTTCATCGCTAAGTCTTGTGTACTGTGCAAAAGTCTTGAGCTACGCCGCATTTATTCATATTAAATTACAGTACATTTTTCAAAAAATGGTACCAAATGTTTTACTTTGACAGACTACAAAGTTTAAAAAGATACAATAAAAAAATTGGTTGTTCATGTAACAACCTAAGCAACAACCTCATTCCCCCTCTCATCTATTCAACCAATCAGCATTCAGCATCACAAGTACAGTATACTAATCGCCAGACTGATCATCTATCATTTGCACTATCAGTTCCATCAGTTTCTAACTGGGTCATGCATTTTTACATTTTTGAATAGTTAATAGGTCACTATGTGGCTTCACAAGCAAAAGACATTCTTCTTGAAGTGGTCAAGAGAGACTGGACTGAAAATGAGAGCCAAAAAAAGAGTCATTCACGAAGCCTTGAATACTGTTCCTCAAGACTACGCTGGAAAAGGACAATAAAGTCTGGCTCTCTGAGAGGAAAATATGAAAACAATGAGGAGTGGCTCAGTACTGTACATTTAATTCTTTGGTTTCACAGTACCTTGTTTCATGACCATCACCTATTTTCTGGTGTTTTGAAATACAAATTATCTGGGTTCGATGAGACCTGCCTCTGATTAGACTCCTGGCCAGAAATATTACAATCAGTACTGAATATACATCAACAAATTCCATGCTGCTTTTAAACACTTATGCCCTGCCTCTGTGTGCACTTCTCAGCTGTTCATATCTTTAGATCTTCTTTTCATTTGTATGTATATTGTTTATTTAACTTCTGTGGTAGCTATTTCAGCCAAATCTGGTAAATGAGATTTATTTATTTTTTATTCTCTACAGTCTTGATTGTCATTTTTATGACTAAGAGAATAAATACAGTGGCAGAGGATTATTTTAAGTGTGTTTAACAAGAAATACACAATACTTCTTGATTCATTCCTCTCTCTCTCTCTCTCTCTCTCTCTCTGGTTCAATGTCAGTGAAGGAGAGTCATCAGTAACAACTGTATGTTAACACTGCACAGAAATTGGTCGCTCCATTACAGATTACGTTTTTCCCCCGATAAGGTTTTTACAAAATATATATTTCTGCATGAAAGTGTGTATGTGTTTTTAAAAAATGAACATCCATAAAATAGTAAACATGTGTAAGGGTCGAGGTATGTGCCTGCATGCTCATGGTGCATTTTCATTTCTTCTCAATGACTTTCCATTCTTAGAATCAATTCTTCTACAGAATGGGAGGGGGAGCAACATGCCCGCTTGCTTATAGAGAAAGCAAATGAAGGGAGAAAAGGCAGACTGAAGGAGAGACGACATTGGGGTGGGGGGTGGGGGGGGGTGTTGGTAAGAGGTATCCCATCATCTCTGATATCAGGTTGTCTGGCATACATAGACATACACTAACCCTGTGCTGGCTTGGAAACACAGTCCTATTAAACTAAGTGCAATAATAAATACAGAGGCACTGTAAAATTATTCATCCTATTCCTTGGTCCCAGGGTAAGCGAGAGAGAGAGAGAGAGAGAGAGAGAGAGAGAGAGAGAGAGAGAGGGATAGAGAGAGAGTGAGAGAGAGAGAGAGAGACTATTTCAATATTTTTTTCTATGAAGTGCATCTGTATTATGCGTATATGATTACCATGGGCAATAATTTAAAAACATTTCCCAGCACTAAAAAAAAATGTATTCATATATAAGCTCCAGGCCCCCTAGTTGGATTCTTGGCTCAGGTAACTGTATGTGTTTGGCTCTCCTCCGTGTGCATGCAGGTTTCCTCAGAACTCCCCAGTTTCCACATGCATATGAAACTGCAGCTTTGCAACTTTATTTTTATTTCATAGAATATCTGCATGATGGGCATCACATCAGAGTAACTTAGTGGTTGGCACCGTTGCACCTCCAGATTCTGAATTCGATTCCCGGCTCGGGGTCTGTGCGCATGGATGTTCTCCCCGTGCTTGGTGGGTTTCCTCTGGGTACTCCATTTTCCTCGCACAGTCCAAAGACATGCAGATTAGGCTAATTGGTTCCCAAATTGTCCGTAGTGTGTGAATGATGTGTGAATATGTGTATGTGTCTGTGTGCCCTGTAATGGATTGGCAGCCTGTCCATGGTGAACCCCGCCTCGTGTTCTGTGTCTACTGGGATAGGCTCCAGACCCCGGCGATTCAGTATACAGAATACAGTGGTATAGACGATAAGTGAGTGAGTGATTTGTGTGGCACCCTAGGTGTGCCTGTCCTGCAGGTAAATCATGACTGTTATCATTTTCACCAGGAAAGGTTTTTTTTTGTATTATAACTAATTATTTTCCAATTTTTCCTTATTAATTATATATCAGACCAGGAAGCAGGATCCAATGCTAGGGATGTTTTTTTTTTTTTTAAGTTTATGGAATGCACATTAAAAATGAGAAAAAATGTAAGACAAAACCTGAAGCTCCTGTAAAAGACACTGTGTCTGAGTCACAACCACTAATTGGAAAACTGTTCCAGAGCTGGCAGAATTTGTAGAGAAACGCTCACCCCCTGCTGTAGTCTGCATGATGCTAGGTGCTGATAATTTATAATCACCTAGCTGTCATCCAGAAAAGGATAGATTCCATTTTGAATCCTGTTCCTCTCAAGTTTTCGTTCTCATGTTCTCTCTTTCCTTGCTACTCGCCAGCCCTGGCTTGCTCTTTAGAGATCTAAATCTACATCCAGATTTCATTCATTCATTCATTCATTCATTCATTCATTCAGAAAGAAAGAAAGAAAGAAAGAAAGAAAGAAAGAAAGAGAAAAAAGAAAGAAAGAAAAAGAAAATTGGTAAAGATCTTTGATTAAAATCAAATGCTTCCCAAAAAAAGGGAAATAGGAAGCTGACTACTGCTTTTTATAGAGAAAGACTGCAGTAGAGAAGCTAAGACATGCTGAAAATAAGCAGAGTTAAAACCATCCATAAGAGATCTCTTTTATTGTGTTCTCATGTGATGCTCCTTTGTCATCCTGCTCCAGCCCATCTATCTTAGTGACACACACTGCATTATGCAATGGTATATAATCTGAAGAGTAAACTGATTCAGTTAAAAAAGAAAAAGTGTATTTCACAATACTTATGGTTTATATTAAAATCAACACAACAACTGACATGTTTCACTGAAAGTATGGATTATTAGCAGGCAGCTCAGAGACAAATGGATGCTTAGACTGCTTTGGCACAGAGTGTGCATTTGGCAGAGCAGATTCAGATCTAATGCACGCGCACACACACACACACACACACACACACACACACACACACACACACACACACACACACACACACACACACACACACACACACACACACACACAATATTGAATACAGATTATACAATAAGTACATTGCATGAGCTTTTTGCCATAAATATGTACTGTATATACAAGCAAATGCAAGTCAAAATAACTGAATAATAACTTGTTCCTATTTGTCTGTTAATGTGTACATTTGAAATATTCAATCTAACTAATTAATAGGTTTAACTGACCTAAATGTTTATTATGTAATATTTAAGAAATAAAAAAAAAAGTTTTATTGTATTGGAACATCTACAAAATTTTGTAAAATTTTTCATGAATGAAGGGATAAAATTGATTGACACAAAAGACTTCTGACAGTACAGAAGGGGATGAGAATCTTAGCCACAATAAAACATTAGAATGGTGCAAACATTTTAAAGAAGCCCATATGTCCGTGACAGATGACCTCGGTGAGGGCGCTCCTTAGTGCAGTCCTTGAAAATCAACTGATAACTTGTCGCCAACTTGCGGGAAGATACACATCTGTCTCTGGGAACTGTACACACAATCATTTACAAGCACCACTTGTACATTATAGGAACTCGACTGCGAGTTATTGCGACATCCCTCAATACAGTCCTGATCCTTCTCCAAGCGATTTCCACATACTGTATTTGGGCCTTTAAAGTTCTTGGGAGGCCAGTGTTTGAGACATAAAGGCAATCAAATCATGGCTTCAGTGTACTAAGAAATCTTTCTATACTGATGGTATCCAAGAACTAGTGAAACACTGGAATAAGTCTATTATTGTAGCAGGGGATTATATGAAGAAATAAAGCTAATTTCTATTTTCATAACTGTTCTGTTATTCTGCACAATCAAAGATCCTGGTTTGACTTGAACAACCCAATCAAAAATGAAAAAAGAAAAGAAAAAAATCACCTTATTATTCACCTTGCCTATGATAATTTATTTATATCTTTATTACCATCTGAGAGGAACCAGTTATTAGCTTTTACAAAGGTTAATCTTTGCTAATTACTAATCTGTATCAAATGTGGTCTTTGCAAAAACAGTGATTAAACTGTAATAAAGCACAAAAACTCCAGGTTTTTCAAAAACGTTTGATAATGTAGGTAGATTTTTTTTTGTCTTTGCATATATAGCTCTTAGCAATATTTTTTTTCTAGGCAATAGGGTCTACCAAAGGACAAAGCAAAGGGTAATTATTTCTTGTACAGTCCATATATTTTGAAGGAGCCCATTACTGCGCCCTTTGGTATATCCTACACAAAGCTGCCTCAGTAACAACAGAATCGATACCAGTATCTGACCTAATGGCTATTCTGTAATACAGCATAAATAAACAAAGTCATAGTGGGGCCAAAAATGGAGCTGTGGATAATTACGGAAACAACTGTTAATGATGAGAATACCGTCAAGTCAAGTCCTGCTACATGAATTTATGGGAAGAAAACTTGGGGATATAACCCCAGTTTATTATGACTCACTACAAATGTACTTAATAATATTTTTTTATATCTATTAAACTATAAATGTCATACAGGAGTCACACACACTTGCACCAGCCATGCCTCTAACAGGATAAATCCTTTGAATGAACGAATGAATGAATAAATGAACAAGCCATAAAAATGTTTTTTATATATATATATATAAATTTTGAGTCTTAATTGAGTCAAAATAGTTGAATTAATAAATAGAAAGGGCTGATAGAATGTCGCAAAACAGTTCAATTATGATGCCAACATAATATATGATCAGACAAGTTTTTTATTTTTTGATAGACTATATTCCACTCATTTCCATACAGAGTTTAGAACCAAGCGAAACAAGCCCACTGAGAAATGGAGTGGCTTTAACATAATCACAAATGAAGGTGGACTAAAGAGTTGAATAGATCAGTTTACTCTAGTGTGCCATCATTACTTCAATTTCAGAGTGTATGTCAGCACCTACCAACACTTCATTTATATTCAACATATTCAGCCTGCAGCTGGACTCTTGTGCTTTGAGGCAGGAAATGAAATGTGTAGGAAAAGCTGCTTGATGCATTTTACAAGCTGCTGTGGCATGCAGACACTGTTTGTCAGTTCAGCTACTATTTGGTGGAATTTCTGCCATCTTGAGGGATGTCCCTTGAGCAGCTCAAGTAAAATTTATTAGAGGGGCCCTTTGGTGAACAATGAATGGAGTCTACATAACATTATAATACTGTAAAAAAAATACATTCATACAGTGATATTTTATTTATTCATTTATTATTCAACCATTTTTCTTCTAGCATGCCAATGCCAACTGGGAGATTATTCTTGCAAGATGCTCAAACCACCTCAACTGGTTCCATCAGCGGAGCAGCAGCTCCACTCAGAGGCTCTCCCAGACTGTCAAGGTCCTCACTCCATCGCAACCATGTGTAGGTAACCTCATTTGCACCCAATGTCCTTATGACAATATTCCTTCCATCATTACCTGGCCTGTAAGGACAGAGAAGAAGATATCAGGACCCACACTTGGAGTCTGAAAAAAAGATTTGTTGAAAAATGGTAAGTGTTCGATTATGTATTATTATAAAAACAATAGACAGTATAGATACAAATAGTACAGACAAACTGTACAGTACAGACATGACGTAAGCTATGTAAATGCACCTTCAACTGCCGTGTGCCTAACAAAAGGGTGGGCCAACATTCTGTAACTTACCTGGGCTCGAGGACAATTAGAGGACGCCATGTTCCCACAGCTTGCGGGCCATAAATAGGTGGAATCAAAGAGGCTTTCACCCATTTATGGCCCACAAGCTGTGGGAACATGGCGTCCAGGGAGTAGAGACTATCCGTGTATTTACTCACACACATCTCCCAGACTTGACTTATTTGGAGTCTAATCTGTGAAGAAGGAAGCTGCCGGCTTTGCACTCTCCCCGTGATCTGCTGTCTTGACTGCCTCACGCTACCAGCTCAGCGCCGACTTGACTCACCTGTTCAGCACACTTCAGTGCAACACAGAGGACACCTGAGCTTCAACCCGTGGACCCATGCCATTCACCTACAGTGAGCCCCTACAAAATCACATTGATTTTAACAAACGTAACTTCACTAAGAGTGCCTTTAACTGAGCTGCTTTAAAGTGTGCTTAATAAAATGACTGTTCGTGATTGCGACATCTGGTTCCCGTGTGTTCCTTCCATGTGTCAGGCCCACAACAGTCCCCAGAGGAATACTTGGGACATCTGCTGAAAACAAGCATCCGACAGCAAGCAATCCTTGAGCAATTCTCACAAGGTTTGTAGGATACAGTGGCAGAGCTCTCTCATATTCATGAAAAATGCCCCTCCCTGACCTCTGCCATGATAAGCATCACCTGCTCAGTAATCTAATGCCTTATGATGACATTGAAGCGTATGTCCACACTTTCGAGAAAACGACCGAGCAGGAGGGCTGGCCCTGCGACGAATGGAGTGGCTTTCTTATTCCACTAATGTCAGGTGAGGCACAGCATGTCTATTTTTCTCGCTGCTTGATACAGGGGGCACTGTAACGCTTGCACGCCCCTCAGTGGTGCTACCCAACACACCCACAGCCTGTGTTTATCGTGATTGGTGAAAGATTGCAGTGGTGCTCATTGTAAAGACCACCTGGGTAAAAAGCTGGCATATTGGCAGGTTCCCTTAACTACAGCAAAAAAATCTACAACTAAAGCACTGCTGACCAAAGGCTACTGGCAGGAAGCACCCACCCCAGAAGCCAAGAAGTCTTCAGAACTGATCAGGGCCATTGGCAGTACCTGCCCTTTCTCGTCCACATGGATGAGTCAGAGACTGGGCCTGGGGCGTTTCTGTCTCAGGAGTTAGAGGGAGAAGAGTATCCAATCCTGTAAGTGAGTAGGAATCTACTGTCTGCTAAAAGAAATTATGCAATGATAGAGAGGTAGGCTATTGCCATTAAGTGGGCAGTAGAGGAGCTGAGATATCATCTAGAAGGGCAGCAGATCTTGCTGATCTTGCTCCTGTACAGTGGTTGGCCAAAGCTAAAAAGCACCAATCCCTGGGTTTCTCCGAGAAAAAAGCTGGTTTCTCTCATTACAGGACTTGTCATTTTCTGTCATTCACAGGTCTGGGATGAACATGGGAACGCAGACGCACTCTCATGATGATACACCCTGTACTTGCTGGCAGGTATGAACGCGAAAGGAACAGGAGGGAGGCACAGTAGGTTGTTGTGATGGCAGTGCTTCTCACACACACACACAGTATGCACAAGCCATAAACAACCGCTGTGCGCCTCACAAGGGGGCAGGCCAAAGTAACTCACCTGGGCTGGTAAACAATCACAGGATCCCACTTGCATATTAGTTCTACCACAAAAAAAAAAAAAAAAAACTTAATGTCACATTCAATTCCACCTAGATCTAAATCCTGTCCAGATGTTCAAACTTTCATACTCAAACAATAGTACATTTTTAATTTTGATTTCAAGTATTTGAATCCATGCTCTGTAGCAACTCTGTTTCCTGTTGGTTTTCATAATAAATGAGTGTCGTTTTTTCTCTGTTTTAACCATCACTTTATTGCTCACTTGATCAATTTAACCCTTGATTTTTTTCCATTCACCCTGCAATTCACCTTCCTCTGTTTTGTGATAATTAGATAATGAATTCCATCTAACATATTAGTCCAAATACCCAAATTGAACTCCATGGCCAAAGAAAGGCCCCATTTCAGAATGGTGAAATACCTGGGCTCCATCAAGCAAAGAAAAGAACTAAGGAGATTTCAAATTAAAGATTGGACTTTGGAGTAAAGAAGAAAAAGATCATGTAGTCTGATGAGTTCCGGTTCACCCTATTCCAGAGTGATTAGCGTGCCAGGTTAAAAAAGGAAGTGCCCACTATACTGTAAAAGCCTCTGGAGGCAATTGTATGATCTAGGGTTGCTTCAGCTGGTCAGGTCTTGGCTCAGCAATGTAAAAATAAAATAAAGTCAGCCGATTAACTGAATGTTCTGAATTCCAGGAACCAAATTCTGAAAGAAAAAGTTGTGGAAGCATAATGAATCATTTTTATACATGAACACATGAGTTCATGCTAGTTCATGCTGTAATTGAAGCTAAATGTGATAGAACAAAATCTTAGTCGTTTAGTACCATATTTAGTAGAGAGTGTGTGCATTCTGCCCCGTGGTAACCCTGTTGTCTCATCCAGGGTTCATTAAAGCTCCCTACACAGTGTTCCTTGGACTCTAGATCCATTGTAACCCTGACCAAAAATACCCAATTCTTACTTTAGGAAGTAAATTCTAAACAAATCTTAACTTGTTTTAATTGTTGTAAGACATGACTGCTACAGTTGCATGCCAAGTCAAGTCAAGTCAAGTAGGCTTTTATTGTCATTTCAACCATACACAGTTCAGTACACAGTGAAACGTTCCTCCAGGACCAAGGTGCTACATACATGCAACGACATAAATTAACAACACAACATAAATTTAACAACACTTCCATATTCCTTAGCTAGACTAAGTTCCCCATGGTACCACCTGGACTACAAAAAAAAACTCTAAATTATTAGTCCAACTTAAGATAAAATTGCAGCATAAGCAAGTGTTTTTGAGTCTCAAAAGAAAACATTGATGAAGTGAAAGTGCATGCAAAGAACAAAACACCAGACATGTGCATATCAAGCAGCACATTCCTAAAGTATGCTCCATACCAGGCTACTTCCTGGACTTCTTTTGTCATTTCTCTTTCTCGTTCTGATCTGAACAGATGCTGTTTCATATCAAAGACTCAGCAGCATGACCAATTTCTGGCAGAGCCTTAAATTCCCTCTTGACACAGAGAAGGTAATTAAAAACTAAATTCAATTAATTAGAAAGACAGTAGAAGGAAGAGAGACCGATATCTGTCAATCAGACAGATTTTTTTACAGCACTGTAGTGAACTAGCAGGGCAAGTGTTAGTGTATAAGGACAGACACCATTACTCATTTCTTGTTGTATGTCTTTTCTCAGCAGCAGGGCTGGAAAAGTAACAGAAGGCAGGAGACAGTTTCTGGAAGCAGACTCAGCATTTATCCATTTCTCTAGTGAGTAATAAAGTGTGAAATCCCACAAGCTGAGACCAGCGAACACCAGGTGACTGCCAAGGACCCTGATAAGGTAAGAGGGCCCCCATGTGGCTTTTTGTTATATATTGTGCTTACAGTGAGCAATTACACAATTTTTGTTTATGGTTAGTAAAGTATATACATATACAAAAGTATAGGAAATGTCTATTAATCCCTTCAAACAGTGCTTGTGTGACAAGGGCATTGATACTTTATTTATTTATTTTTTGTCCCAAGATTTAATGATTATATTCTAAATAATTTTCACATGAACTTGAAAGGCATCGTGCAGCCATTTGTACCTTACTTGGTGCCAATGGCTTCCATTTGATGTTATTCCTCCACAAAACAAACTCAATCCTGCCTTTGATAGAGCACCTTGGTGTCCCTGCCGTCCCAAAGACATAGCTAACAAGGAAACAGGCAAACACTGGCCAGCCGTACCTATACTTCAAGCCATCCAGCAATGCCTTGACACTGGTATAGTCCACCGAATGAACTGCAGAAAAAAAACACATAGTTGTTGTAGCATAGCCATGAAGCTTCTGGATGCTGTCAATGAAGAGGCACAACTTGTTAGGGTTTAAGGCAATTCTGGCTGTGAAGAGTCTGGCCACATTGAAGCAGAATCATAGCCCTTCTTGAAGAGTAAAAGTATGTAAAGAGCTTGGTGACACTTCCTGCAATTTGTATATTATTATTTAACAAGTACCACTTGCTGAGCCTGGATGTCAAGTTTAGTATTGGAATTGGTGGAATCAAGATTTCTGGTTGAAGTTGTTAAGGTGTTTTTGGTTGGGGGGGTATGGGCTTCTCTCCTCACCCAATCATGTTACAGCTTTGGATGGATGGATAGATAGATAGATAGATAGATAGATAGATAGATAGATAGATAGATAGATAGATAGATAGATAGATAGATATCATTGATCAAAGATAATCTTTACTGCTCTGCCAAATTCTCCTCGCTCCCCACTTCTGGGTCCATGGAACACTGCCCACATCATTGACTAGCTCAATTCTACATCATAGAGGATTCCCTGTTTCACCCAGGAAGTCCTATGCTGCACAAAGACTCAGTCCTTCACTGTCTGCTCTTTTATTGCTTAAAGGTGCATTATTCTTTTTAGTCTGTCAGTGACCAATTGGTCTCCAAAGAACTCCCCAGTGATCTTAGTCGGTTTATGGATCTTGCAGGGCAATTGATGCCAGTGTTCTTGCCCTAGCTACATCACATATCAAACCTCCTTCATTACCCCGATCATCTCTACCCCCAGAGTCCTGTCTCTACTGCAGCCAGGTCGGACACTTTCACCTTTAGTGCCCATTAAAATCAAGGCCCCGCTGGTAAACCTAGGGGTGCTGAAATAACCCCTATTCAACAACCACTCTTACCCGCCATCATTATCCAGGGTAATAAGTGTGCTGTCCTATGATGCTCAAGAATCTCAAGGCTGCCAAACTCCTAAACTTGCCTCAGGGCAGGTGGTCCCTTTTCTTCTCCTGCTTTCTTCTTTTCCCTGTCTTACTGTTCCATAGTTACAGATGTATTAATGCTTTTGAGAGACCTTATTCAGGGCTTCTATGGGGGTCAACGAAATAGGATTCTTTGTGAGCGCTTGTGACCTTCTTGTTTGAAGATAGCATGGGTTTATTAATTATAAGCTAAAATGAAACAAAAAAAAAAACTGAGAACACAAAACTAACTGAGCTAATCCTTCTCCTCGAGACAGGACGGGGCTCTGAAAACTAAAAATATGTCTTTTATCTTAGTTCTTTATTGGCCCTATATTGGAGGCACATGCTCTCAAACCTGGTGCGACCTAATGTTCGCACATCACGTGCCAGTTTATAGGGCCTTAAATAGACAAATTCATAAGTGGTGTGTGTTCACACTGATTGCACTTACAGCAACATCGCCTAGCAACTGTACATATGGATGACCATGGATCTGTCTGTTCAGAACTCCACGGCGTAGCCGCAAGGATCGGTCCCTCATGAGACCCAGATCGTTATACCAAGATGCAAAAACAAACCAAATCCAGTTGCATTCTAACAACAATTTTCCTCCACTATGCCCTGGAGTTGATCATTTTGCCAACTCATTGTCTCATCGAGGCCGCCATACTGCACATCAAGTTGCAAGTCAAGTGGACATTGGAAAATAAGCTTGGTCATTCAAAGATTGCACCGGGGACATTTACTCTTAAACAAAACCAGCAATCAACCCCCAGAAGGACTCCTTAAACTGCTTCCTGTACCTTGCAGAGCTTGGCCCCACATTGCTGTGACAACACTTGTGTCCTTATTAAGATGGATTCTTGAAAGCTTCTCACTTTGTGCCCCCGCCAGCTGAACTTCTCATCCTTTATGTGTTTTGCCTTCAAAGGCATTCCAGTGGATACTGACATCCTTGAACTACCAACTTTAAGTCATAGCATGGCTGTTCATGTACCTTATTCTAATTGACCACTAGGAGTTTTTCTTGCCTCTTACTTCTGATTTGTAATGACTTATTTGTTCTACCCTGGCCCTCACTACCACTTTACTGGTTCTAGGCCTAATGTACTCTTTGTCTCCTTTTGTGTTTCTTTCTTGATTAATGTAAAAGAGTGAAGTTTATCATAAAATTATGTCAGGGCTAACCCCTAGAGGGCGTGATGCGCCCAGAGACTTTTTCTGTTTGTAGTTTTCTTAAGTTTCGTTTTTGTACTTCATTTCCCAGGTTGCACCTCGGTCAGGTAACGTGGGCGCTCACCTGAACCGAGTTGGCTCATTTGTGTTGTTATAAATAGTCTGTTTAAGGTTCAGTTCATGGTCTTGCATCTGTTGATTTAATCTCGTAAATGTTGGTCAAGTTTAGTTCGTGTTTTCTTGTAGAGATTCTTGTTTTAGTTTGTTTTACGTAAAGTATATTTGTTTGTTTGATTTCCTGCTTTGTAATTAAAAACATCTTTAAACATCCTTCCTCTGCATTTATGCCTCACACTGCAACACCTCCACTTTCGTGACAGAATGCAAGACCCTAACAGAGGCATAGCGGAGGGGCCTCCCGTGGGAAGCTGATGCGGAGGGCAGTCGGCTTACCAAGCGGCATAGCGGAACGAAGCGAGGAGGAGCAAGAAGAAGGAGATCTGGCAGGGCATTGCGGGTAAAGACTGAACAGGAGAAGCTGAGAGAGCAGCTAAGCTGGGATGGCTACCAGCTGGCGATACGACGCACGCCGTTCCAAAATGGCGCAGCTCAGGGTGACGTGCAACCGGAAGGTAAAGACCAGGAGGTCTATGTTCGGTAACCAGGATGAAGAGGCACCCCACACCGAGCGTTGGGGGAGAGCAGAGTGTAAGCGGTATATGCAGCAAGGAGCAGTCTCCCAGCTAGCAAGGTGCAGCTTCGGGCGGTGTGCTGAGGAGAATCAAGAGCGCATACGAAAACTGCGGGAGCAGGTGGAAGTGCTCCAGGGGCTACTAACGCAGCTAAGCCTCAGTGGAGGCCCAGACCTGCCAGCCAGCCTCAATGAAGGCCCAGACCTGCCACCCAGCCTCACTGAAGGCCCAGACCTGCCACCCAGCCTCACTGAAGGCTCAGACCTGCTTTCCAGCCAGCCTCACTGGAGGCCCAGACCTGCCAGCTCCTCTGCCCTGTTGCGATGACAACGGCAAGCTCTTTTTTCCACCGTTCAGCTACGACAACGACGGCAAGCTCTTTTTTCCACCGTTCAGCTACGACAACGACGGCAAGCTCTTTTTTCCGGCGCTTCCTCTGCCGCCCTGCAACGACGATGATGGCGAGCCCTGCTTCGACGAGGACGGCAAGCTCCCTCCGCCTCCACTGCCCTGCATCGACGAGGACGGCGAGCTCCCTCCGCCTCCGCTGCCCTTCATCGACGAGGACGGCGAGTTTCTGCTGCCGCCCTGCTTCAACGAGGACAGCAAGCTCCCTCCGCCTCCGCCCAGCTTCGGGAACATCGTCGCCTGACTTTAGCGACAGCGAGCCAGCTCTTCCGCCGGACATTGGCGACGGCGTGCCAGTTCCTCCGCCCGGCTTCGGCGAATGCCGAATGCTCCTCCTCCCAAATTGTTTGATTATTTATGGCCCAATTTGGAACTAGGCTGGATAAAGTGGAGTTTCCCAGTTCAGTGGAGAACCTTGACAATGAACAACAGTCAGACGATATATCTGCTGATAAATCTTTGTATAAAAAAGTAAACTACCATATCACCAGCCACAGAAGAATTAAAGGAAACTGCACAAAGAGTGAGAAATTAAATGAGAGAGCAACAACACTGCAATACATTCCAGTGCAGGGGTGGCTGAGCTTATGAATGCAATCAATAAGTTTTAACTACATTTAGCACCATCACATCACAATTTTCACACTTCGGCTACAAGTTATTTGAAATTACACAACCTTTGACCTGATAACCAGGCCTTTGCTAGTATGGCATTATGGGTAAGTGAATAAAAAAATTTTTCATCACTACACACATTTTCAAATTAATTATTAAATGAAATGAAAGCATTAGTTTACTTTTGTAAGGTTGCAAAAGCAGGTAAACTCACATCTAATTAAGACACAGTTCTGACCAACGTGCATCTTAGCTTGGAAAAGATCAATTGTAGTGAAGAAGGCTTTTATAAATAGATTTATTTAGTCTCCACTCATACTTTCAAATCCATCTTGTCATAACTTTTAAACTTTATGTTGAAACAAAAAAGCTAAACTATTCGTCCCAAACAAACAACTGTGAAACTGTAACAACAAAAAGGGAACTACTGGTATCATGTAATGGAATTAAGTAAGCCCATGTGAATGAGAATGAAATGTTTTAGAGGATGGTGAGTAGACATGTGGCAGAATTTCATTCTTTTGGACATTGTTATACAAAATTTACTTCTCCAAGGTGTGTGGTGATGTTTCTGTTTACTATTTAATATTAAAAGTGCCACTTCTTACACAATAGGCCATTGCAACAGAGGTAGTAGCATAAATAGCACAGAGTTGAGGCTTTAAGTGTCTAAAAAATCTAAGCTAATCAGAAGGAAGGCAGAAAACAAGGTATAATAAGGCATAATAATATTGTCCACTACTGCTCAACATTTTTATGCTATCAAGAATTTAGAACAGATCCATAGTGTAGCCATCTGGAAGTGACTGTAGTTACAGTAAACTGCCTTACTGTATATAGACAACCATGCAGAAAGTAAACAGACACATGTCGCCTACAGAAGGCACATCAAGTTATGTTGATATTTGATATGCTGATATTTTACCCTTTGCTTTAAACTGAGCTATAATTCTGCATGGTAGATTGGTAGATATTTCAAGGTTCATTTTTGTCTCTGGAACAGTCCACCCTCAGAATAAAGAACAAACCAGCTTCTTTAAAATAGCATATATTTCTGTTTTAAGGAAGTTTAACTTTTACACATGTTAAAGGACTGGGATATTCTAGTTGGAAAAGAAGAAAACAAATAGTAGGCATCATAATGGTGCATAAATTGTATTATAAAACTGTGGGTGTCCATTTACTTCTTGCACTAAATATCAAGTGTCATAACCAGAGAATCATTTTGATGGGATGAGGAAATATACAAAATAAAATCTTTTATCAAAAAAAAAATTATTATCCTGATCTGTACAATACAGTAGGAAAATGTAACATGCTAATGCATTTCTAAAGTCAGACAGCAGGAGCGGTAGTGACACTCATTTATTCAATAATTTAGACACCAAAAAGATAAAAATAAATAAATAAATAAAATAAACATAAAATTACATCTTGATCTACTTTTTCTTTTTAAAAAAAACTGATATTGTAGTAGTTTGATCAGTTCCGTTACAAAGTCAAGGCATTAAAATGTAATATCTTATTAAAATTTTTTGTTATTTATAGTTTATATTTGTCTCAATATCACCTTGCGAAGTACTGGGATATGTTTCATATTGTGGCTTTACTGTGTCACGTCTCATGACTAGTAGGGAATGTTGGGAAACCCCCATATGTTCTGCGAAACATGAGAATCACTGAGTAGTAAGAACCTTCTCCTTAGAATCTATTAATGCTCATGCATTTCTAATGGAGATAAATGGGTGCAGGCAACAGAGCAGGACAGAGCATGTGAAAGGCAATAGAGAAGAAGAGAGGAACTAAGGGACAAGGATGAAAGATGAATGAAATTAGGTAGAATGGTTGGATGGCGTAAGGAAGGAACAATAATTCGAATAAGAGAAACACAGGTATAAATAAATAATGAAGAAAATAGTCATGATAGATCAAGACTCCTATATAAATAACATATACTGTACCACACATGACAAATATGTGGTGATTGAATTTAAATTCTAATTTAAGAAGCACTACCAGATAAAAATCCCCACTCTCTTCCCCTTTCTGACCTATTCTTTTTTTTCTACTGTAGGACTTAGAAACTTCTCTTTTACCCTTATAATCACCAGTGTCAGTAAGAAACACCTGGACACCTCCCTTGCCTGCCTGTACACATGCTGAAATCATAAAGCAGAGGTACACTATAGATGTACATGTTTCCAGGTGAACTATGCATATGAAAAGTTCTTTAAGTGCACCCTTTTCATTCAGAAAAAGAAGTAGAGTGTGGCCGCTTTTGACTCAAATGACAAAAAAAATGTAATTTCTAATACAAAACTATGCTTTTGAAAGGTTACCAACATGTGCTTTTATATGTACCACCCAAGCAACAAGCCAGTTCGGAAAAGTGTCCCCAATAAGTTCAGTTAGACATTGCAAAGGAGATAACATTGTTGTAACAACGCTGGTCTCATGAGGGCTAGAACTGTCATCTAGACACATGGTTGCCAGGTGATGCTGCTGCAGATGCAAATTAGCATGGATATGCAGCGACTAACATTTTTATCTCATTATACATCTGAACAGTTGAGGGTTAAGGGCCTTTCTTAAGGATCCAACAGGGACAACTTGGTGGATGTGGGATTTGAACCTGGGACATTTCAAACTGTAGGTAAATGCCTTAACCACTGAACTACCCCTGACCCCTAGAATGATTGCTCCACCAGAAGAACCCGCAGGCATAGAGATGGTGCAAGAGATTGTCAAGAGTCAAGACCCTATCATGCAGGGCTCTTCCTACCAGCTACTCTCTTAGGGGCCGAGCTCCAGATAGCCTGAATGGAGACGCTAATTGATTCGGAAACCACAGGAAATGTCATTGAGGGGATGATAACCCAGACACTGGGCATTCCATTTAGCTCGTTCCCTTCTGCCATCCCGTAGGTCTCCCTGGCCGGCCAGCCGATTAAGGTGCGGTGCGTTACACAGTGAATGCCCACAGTCACACTACGGCTCACATGTCATGAATCTCATTTTTGGTAAGCCAGGTGCCAGAACAGAGAGTAGTGCTGGGGTTCCCCTGGCTCCAACGTCACAACCCTTGCATCGACTGGCCAACCCGTACTGTCTCGAGCTAGGGATGTCAGTGCGCCCTAAGCTGCTTTAAGGGCTACCAACCCCCAGTCCCAGCGCCTCCAGCGCCAGCACCCCTTACTACTGCCCCTCAGGGTGAATGGGATGCAAATTCACATTGAAGGCCCATCCAAACCCAGTTTACATCTCGCACCTTATCCCACCCCATACACCCACACATGGCAAGGCATAGTAATGCCTCCATGAAGGCTGAGCGGAGGATACCCAGGCTTGGTGTCAAGAGCCTGGGTGACCGAGCGCGGCATACACCGGACCCCGAACCCATTAAAGAGTTCTGTAGTGTAGATTGACTCTTGGATGTCCGTGATGAGGGTGTACTGTAATGCCACAAGTCTCATGAGGAACAGAACCATGTGAAAATGCACAGGCAGAGACATGGTCATCTGGACCTGGCGATGCTGGAGAGGCAATCAGCGTGGACATGCTGCACCTGGTGGCATTTATATATAAGGGTCCTGATTCCTGCACACTCAAAGAAAGAGAAAGAGAGCGTGGCACGCTATCACTTAAGTGTGTGCTCTCAGCCTAAGTGTTAAAACACAAAATATAAACCCTAGTAAGGGCGAACACTCCCAGAAGATCATAGGTTTTATTTGTAGTTTCCAGAGCCCCGTCTAGGAGACGGCGGAGCTCTGTTTTTGTGTTTTCAGTTTACTTTTGTTTCTTTTTAGTTAATTAATTAATAATCCCACACTGTCTCTTCCCTTGCGTGTAATAAGCACTCTCATAAACTCCTATTTCATTTACCCCCTTAGAAACCCTGCATTAGGGCTCTTATTAGGATTATAACATCTCATGGTGCGGCACTCCAACCAGTACCATGTAACAATTGTACCATTAAAAAGATTTAATGGGTTCTTAAGCAGTCAACAACAAATACTTTAAAGTGCAAACAAGACACAAGTATTTACACAAAAACTTGCAACGTGGGGCCTATGTGGATTGATTTGTGTGTCTGGCGCATCCCATGGATGCCCAGTTGGATTGGGACCTGGGGAGTTTGGAGGCTAGGGTGGCAGCCTTGAGCGCTTTGTCTGCCAGGTCCTGTATGTGGTGGGCAGTAGTGCACTGGGTGTTCTGGTGCCCTTCTATTGTAGCCAGCATTTACGTTTAGGCAAGTTTTTGCTCTCCACAAGCATAAATTAGTCTTGGGTGTCCATGATCCTGTTACATAATTAATAGTATGTTAATATTATGACTGATCAGTGTATACCTATATTATAATCACATTTTTAAGGTCATACTTCACCAGTTACATACATGTGAAATGCCTGATCCTAAAATTTTAAAACTTTGAGGCTGTCATTTCCTTTAAACGGTGGAATTGTGTTTTTTTTTTTAATCACTTACAAATTCATGTGAAGAAAAGCACTGTTTCATCTAATAATGGTGGCTTACCCTGGGTTAACACTAGAGAGCCAATCAGGCTTTCAAGTTGTCTCTAGGTGTGAAGCAAGCGCTACTGTTTGTCACTTGTGGGTGTGTACTAAAAGCTGAAAGCCTCCTACTGCAGCACTGTAACACACCTGGACTCCACCATGCACCGTGTTCTGACTCTGTTTGTTCATGGAAGTCTCCCAGTCCTGGTATCTCAGTTAAATGGTTGGATATATTGCTGCAAGATTATTCCATATGAAAGAAAGAAGCTTATTGATAATAATGATAGTAGTAATAATTAAACTTTACACCTTATATTATAAACCATAACTGACTTTTCTTATATTACTGCAGTGGCTCGATTTTCTGTCTTTACAAAATAAATGCATTAAAGGTTTATGCTTATTTGTGTCATCTATTACAGCATATCCTCAGAATTGCATCAGAATCGTTTCTGTCACGTAACCCAACTTGCATACTGTATAAGTATAAGATTTGTGGACACCTGACAATAACATCTGATGCCTAATACAATTGTCCAATTGTACAGAATGACTTGGTTGACTGTAGCATTACATAACCCTTAGAGAAGTAATCTTGACTAATTTGGACTAATCTTGAC
The DNA here is from genome assembly GCA_011419295.1 of Clarias macrocephalus. Classification (NCBI taxonomy): domain Eukaryota; kingdom Metazoa; phylum Chordata; class Actinopteri; order Siluriformes; family Clariidae; genus Clarias; species Clarias macrocephalus. Next base: position 78,360 of record JAAGKR010002276.1, on the reverse strand, counting down.
TAATACGCCTTTGAGCACATGTTAAATACCTTTCCTGCTCTGAGCCCAATAGGGTAGCGGAAATGTCTGTCTGTAAAATTACACACAGTAAACATACTTATTTATACAGTTTAATATGTGGAAATGTTTCTGGTGATGTCTTAACACATTAATTATGGATAACCAAGACTAGCATAGCTTAATTTAGCCTTAGATTTCAAGTCAGAACCTAAGGCTAAATGAAGCTATGCTAGTATTAATTACACATAAAAATGTTTTAAAGCAACAGCAGAAATATTTCCACATATTACAAATATATAAATTTTTTAGAAATCTCTTTGAATTTCTCAATTTCTGTAACCCTTTGATTAAATTCTGTGCCCCCTCACCCATGATTTAAGTTGCTGCTTCCTCCCCACCGGCAGCTTTTCAGAGAGCAGCTGTAGTAGTACTTCTACGACATCTTCATTAATCTCTCTTACTCAGGCAAGTGACTGTTAAATTTTAAATGTGGTTGTCGGTGGACTGAAGCTTGTCAGCTGAAGATAAAAAAGAAAAAGGGAAGCCGATTCTAGCAGGAGTACTGTACCTTTAACAGGAATGCACATATAGCCAGCTATAACATGAGCATGGCTTCTTTGGGATCCACTAGAAGAGCAAAAATAAACAGAACCTTTGGCCATTTTTGTCTGAAATGTCACTTATCCTACTATCATTTATTGTATAATCAACTGCTGCACTGTATAAAAGCAAACATGGTTGAGGAAAGGTTGAGCAAAATTGAACATGTGTTGAGAGACTTCACAGTGAGTCAGTGCAAGGATTTTGTTAGCTTGTCAGTTGTCACCGGGGAGTGTCGGATCCCACTGAAATAGTTAGGTTTGTTGGCTTTTCAAAGTGGATTATCAGCCTGTGACTGGACCCTTGGAGAAAGGAACGAAGGCATTGACTTGCTGTAGATGCAAAGAGTCTGTTGGGAGCAGTGTTGCATCAATGAGAAATAATCACCATGTGTTTCTTGCTTACAGTTAAAAAATGCATGGTGGTGGTGTGAGATCCTAACATACTGTATCAACAATCTGGAATTGATAACCCTTTTCTTTCTTTTTTAGGTTTAGTTCAGTTAAACATGATCAGCCATAGCCTACTAACCATGAGATGGGAATGAGGTCAACTTTGGGTAGAATCCCTTCACATGAGCACATTCATAGCTGGACTACCCAAACAACCAATTTGCCAGAGCTGAACAATCGTTCAGAGGATGATCTTTCTAGAAGAGTGGAGACTACCACAGGAATCGTAACCAATGCCAAGTCAGAAACAGCTGATTGTAGGTCTCCCTTGCAGAATCAGACATCCCTCTGGGACAGGATGCCCTGGCTCATGCCTCTCCTCATCGACTATTCAGCAACAATGGCACCGTCATGTTTGTGGCCTCTGGATAGCCCCCAGGATCCTTTAGCCAATCTGCATATTTGTTGTTTCAGCACTAAAATCACCAGAATCAGGCAGCAAAAGCTGGAACTGCCTGGAGCCCATCGCAGACTTTTTAAGACACCTAAGGTCTTGAATGCCAAGTTACACTTGCAATAAATAATGAACAGGGCACAAGGGAGCATCTGCACACATAGAGATAAAAATACCAAAGGGAATATATCTATCAAAAACATATACATAATCTCACATTAATAAATACTCACACTTGGTATATCCACCATAGCTAAAAGCATTTTATTTACATACCGTAGGAGTTTTATAGATATTTTAATATGTTGTCTTCCTTATTATTCTATTCCTTACAAGATAAAAGGACAGTTATTAGTGCAGTTTCAGTGTTTACGTAAACAAGATATCGATAACTCACACCCCACACCACAGAGAACAGCAGAGATGAGGAACAGAGGAGATCAATTTTCTTACATGAGGTCAAATTGGGGTAAAATCTAATTGGGTTAAAGCCCTGATAATATAAAATGAAAAAATACAAAGGGCAAGGATTTTTTGTTTTTGTTTTTGTTTGTACACACACTGGACACATCTGGATGCCTAAAAATAAAAAATGAAAAAAACCTTTGCATAATAGGTCTAACATCATTAGTATTAATACAAATAGTGTGCAATATGTAATATTTAAAAGTAATAAGCCTTTGATCTGTGCATTAAATAGCTTTATGAAAAGTGGCAATAAATATGCTGACAGAAATCAACAGTACTATGAAAATGCATGGATGAATATGAGCAGTCAGACATAGCAACCCATTCATCCCAGTTCTCTTCTAACCTTCCTCTTTGCTCTGTTAGAGCACTGAAATTCCAATGATTTTCACCTTTTGGCTGTCTTGCTTTTTATATTAGCTGTTTTCTTTCAAATGTACCTGTAATGTAATTTTATGTTATGTAAATGTACTGTCATGCCATTGTATCGCCATTGTATCCACCTGCTGCGCACAACACCGTCCCCAGAAATCGAGCGTATTTTAGATGCTGCCAAAAACTTAACGATGCAGGTAGAATTTGTGTTATGTCTGTGTCCTTGAGATCCTGTGTAACCTCTGAATAATGAGGTATGGTAACATGGTGGCCTGGTTCCCCAACTGCCTGAGGTTCAGTCTAGTTCTGACCCACTTTACCTAGCCTAGGACACCAGAAGAAATGAATCTAAGTGGGGAAAAACATATGAGTAGCAAGGATAGATATTTTTAATTCCTGCATTCTTCCCAAGCCCTGTGGTGGTGTGAGGGCTCTAAACATCTACTTATACTGCTTATAGCTATGCATGACCCTGTTAAACAGTGCAGTTAGGGGTTCTGGTGGAGGATAGAGAAAACTAGCTGTTCAGAATTCTCATGTCCCATCACACTCTGACGAAGACTATGAAGTTCTCATTGTATCCTAAAAATATTCAAGAACACAGCGGGAACAGGGTGGAAAAATGTGCATTTATCAAGTTAATACTACTGTACTTCCTAGCCATGTCTCTGTCATGTTCTAAATGTATCTATCATGTTGTCACAAATTCCCTCTAGTGTATCCAGGTCCAATAAAATCAAAAGTGATGGTGAGGAATCGCATCCAGTATTTATACGAAATTCTCTGCACATGACATAGATGCGCTAATAACCTTCTGCATGCACTTCATACAGCCGTCGTCTTCCACATGGCATGGTCATAGCACAAACCTGAAGAGGTCTTTGTAAGATTTTCACTGACAAAGGAACAACGCAGTGACATCCCAACGACTACTCAGTCAGAACGCCATCCAATCATTCCTATCTGCGTCATGCTTGCACGTCAGTGAAGTCCCAAAGAGGTGCTCTTTATGCCGCTAACCGGTCGATGCTGTCATTACTACATCCATATTAAGTTGTCCTACATCTTATTTTGAGCACATCCTCCCTAGATGTTTTTGAACATTGCATGAAAAAAAAAAAAAAGCATGACAGCTTCATGTCAAGGGAATCTACAGTATACTACATCCTTAGTGGTTTCTACTGCGTTCCTGCCAAATTCTTATTGAGCTCACAAATTCTTTTTGAGGATGTAGTGGGAACAGGGCTCGGAGTGACAGGGATTTAAAGTTCAAATGCATGGTCCCTTTGTGTTTCAAATGAAACCTTGTGATGTATTCTCTTAGCGCAGGAACCTGATAGGATTTCAAACCTAAGTGATTTGCAGGCAAGTAGAAACATCAACTTGTCCTGATTAGTTCTAGAAAGTTAATCATATGGAGTAGGAGATTTAATTTGTTTTCTGGAAGAAAAAGTACAAGTTCTTATTCAGTCATTTGCTATAAATTTATATCCCGTCTGTCTTTGCCAAACTCTACGTGTGCTCAGTCCAACTCTTCTGGGATTGATTCTGCCTCCAGCTCCCCCATGCCTCCACTCAAGCTTGAGCTTACTGAGAGCAGCTTGGGAGAGGAAAAGGACATTGCCTTCAGGATAACTAAGGACGACAACGTCATGTAATATCCAGCAGTGCTGGAGTAGCAGTGGTGTTGAATGACAAGCAGGCGTAATGCGAGTGATCCAATGCAGCCAACGATCCGTGTGTCAATTCCAAGTGCCAGAACTGCAAGAATGAGTGTGTGTGTTTGTGTCTAGTTGTAAAACAAAATGTCAAACACCTCTTCTTGCCTCTCATAAGTATTGGCAGATATTACAATCAACCTCTCAGTTTTAGTTTGAGGTACTTATTAACTATTTAAGTGTTCAAAACTGACATTAGCGTTATAAACAATGTACCTTTGTGTATGTGTAATGTAGATATTGAAAAATACCAGAGAAAATGAGAAAGATACTCTCACGCATTCCATATGGGATAGGTATCACAAAAAGACATTCCTCTTAGCAGAGATGAGCGAGAATGTGGTGTGTCCTCTGCGCTGCTGTCCCTTACATGTTTGCTTATGCTTTTACCAGCAGACTGGTTATCTGATTGCAGCAGGGTCTGTGATGTGCTGTACCATAGCATCCCCTCTTGGCCTGATATGGCACTGCAGCTACATTCAATGCCCATTTCTATCTGTTCTATATAAAATCAACACGGGCAAGTTATTAAGCGGGGGAAAAAATACAAAAAAGGTCCATAACTAATTATAAGCGGTCATGTCCACTACCAGTCAAAAGTTTGGATGTTTTTCTTTGATTTCTTTTTCAACATTCTAAAAAAAAAAAAAATACAGGATATTTCAAAACTATGAAACAATATGGAATTCTGTAATTAATTTAAAAACTACAACAAATCAAGCCTTATTTCAAACACACAAGTGTCAGCTATTCTAGAATATAGTTCTTGCAAGACCAGTATTGTCAAGTGCATTTGTGCATTAGAACCATTCTGAAGGCTTTACATGGCATAAGTAGCAGACATCTTTAGATCAACTGTTCAAATGAGATTATTGCATATTTTGGATGCCTTCAGAATTGTTCAACAATGTAAAAAGAAAAATAAAGAAATAAAGAAATCAGGAAAGACCCTATAATTTGACTGTTACTTTATATTAGATGTACTTTAACATTTTTAAGGATGTTTAATTGTTAATAAAATCATTACAATCATTAAAATGTGCACAATATTATTTTGGATCTGCCTATGCTTCCTTACAGACATAATACAAAACAAAAACCCATTATTAAAGCAGCACTCTCGCTGAATTGCAATAATGAACCTCCATTTTTAAAACTACAGATATACACAAGTATGATGTGAAGCAATAATAACATTGTCCACACGCTTTTTTTTTATAATGTAATATTTTATTTCATGCTACGATTAACAGCATCGCACATGATTAAAAAGATAAATAATAAAACAACCAAAACGCCTTTAGTGCATTACAGCAAATACACACAAAATGATAAGAATAGAAAAAAAAAAAAAAAAAACATTTCAGGAAATAATTTGGTACAAGAAATATACGCAATATAAACTCCTTTACGCATCACTGCACAATTTCATTTGAGTCTTGTTTTTCATTCCAGGTTCATTGAGATGAAAAAAGTAATTTTCAACATATATACATTCGTATACATTCGTTATCGTTGTTCACATCACGACCACACTTCTGTACAATCACTTTAATAACTGCCTGCTTGATCAAATTACAGCCTTTGCTTTGTCAACTTGAAATGACTGCAAATTGTAGGGAAAGTAGCCATGGTTCTATGCTTTGGTTTTGATAACGTTATCACATCCAAATTGTGGCTATTAGAACATCCCGTCATCCCCTGAGGCAGAAACAGTTCGATTTGTGCCACTGCAATCGTTTTCCTCCTTTACGTAATGTTCTTGGTAATCACCGCAGCCAGGGCAAGGGCTCATATTTCACTAAAACAGATATTCTCTCGACACACACACACACACACACACACAGCAAAATTGCATAGGACGATTGTTCATACAAGATTAGGCATTGTACGGTACAGTGATCAGACTTCAAGAAAACATACGTTAATGCTCTGAAATGATAAAAACAATTATATAAATAGTGTACATGGTTCAAGTCTGTTTAAACAGCTTGTTACATCCGTTACATTCTGCAGTATCCAAGCATGATCTAAACCCGTCCTTTGGCTTCGTTTTTTTAAAAATTTTTTTAACAAGTGTATGATAGTTGTGTGCTTTCAGTCTATTCAGTAGTATCCGATCTTTCAAGTGAATGACATCAACCTACCAAATCTATCGCACTTACAAGCAATTTACAGCTATTCAAAAAGAAGACGGAATCACAACAAGCCTGTTTTATAGCACACGTTCTTCAAGAGCATGACATCTACTTTCGGGGTATATTTCGGGATGTGTCGAACTCAAAACCAAAGAAAAGGAAAGCGCTATGATGGAGAACGATAGATAAAAGAGAACGAGTCAGACATGACGAGAGCGGGAGAGAGAAAGAGATGCAGCTGTCTGAACTCCCAGGTGCTCCATCACTTCTGGCTAATCTGCCAATAGAGACTGCTGCTGGCTCTCTCACTACATCCATCCCTTCAGTCGTTCGTTCATCCATCCCAAAGCAAAAACGGCACATCTCTGAAGCAAGATCGGACCCGACACCGCGCACACACGCGTACAAAAACGCATCTTCTGCATCACACGTATTAATAGCACTCTGTCTCAGTCACTGTTATCATAATTAGCTTAGCTAATGATGTTTTGTAATTCAAAACATATTTAACAAGGGTTTCAGTATTTATGAGCTTCCTCATACGTGCATTGGTAACAACCAGAAAAAAAAGAAATGCATAAAATTAAGTATATCATATTTCCATATTGTAAAGATTACAGTGTTGTCAAGCACCGAGCTGAGAGCAAATCAGCAAATCAATGTCAATAGCTAAACCAACAAACAAACATGATACACAATCATAGAACACATCACCAATTTTAATGAAATCATCTTTTGACAGGCAGAAGTATCGACATTTCATCAGAGTAGTCAGATCGAGCTTATTTATTTGTGCCACTGGCAGAACTTTCCTCTGTGGTTCCGTTTGAATAAATGTACTGAATGCAGGTAAACAAACAAAGAAAAGAAATGTATCCATAATGCACCAAGTCCTGATGCTGTTGTAATAAGAAAACTCGCACTCTGAAAAGCTTTAGGCCCGTGGCTTTTCCTAAATATAGCTTAATGCTGCTATGGGGCTCAGGTTAGTCTTGTGTAAGACAAGGCTGACTTAAAGTAATGCACTGGAGACTTGCTAGACCTTTATCTCAACCTCTCTCTCATCACCCAGCCATCATGGCTTCCAAGCCGAAGGCTGCCTTTTAATTGTTGTCTGTTATTTGAGACTAATAAAATAGTAGGAGGCACAGAGGCAATGCCATACACATTGGAAATGCCTTCATCTTTACAACACTATCTACCTGAGAAAGAGAACGAGATGAGGAGGGGATAAAGTAGAGGAAAGAAAAAATTATATTCAGTGTCAGTCAAACAAATTCCTTTGCCATAAAAAAAAAAAAAAAAAAAAAAAAAATCAACATCCAGTGATTTGAAATGTACCTTGGTTTAGATCCTTTGCCCACCTTCCTGCATACTAGTGTATAACAAAAAGTAAAAATTAAAAGTCCTCAGCAGTATGTAGCAGGTTTTTTAATCCCTTAACTATTGTTTCAAGCTGTGCAAGATACTATAATCCAGTACAGGCTGCAGGATTAAGATTGCACTGAGCAATACAGCTTCAAGGCCTCTCATCAAATGCTATACAAGATCTGAAAACAGCCGCTCTTGTGCCTTCCTCCATTTGGTGATTTTTTTTTGTTTGTTTCTTTTGGTAGCGCAGCCATGTAGCTGACAGCAGACTTGATTTGGGACAGATGGTCTCTCTAGTAGCAGCTTAATCATATTTCGCAGAGCTGGCTTGCAGCTTGTAGTGTCGGCCAAAATACATCACTGATTGTGCCCAGCCTGCATGTGAAGGGTTTAATACAGTACAACATAATGCACAGTGAAGGAGTGTGTGTGTGTGTGTGCTCTTAACTTTGAAGATCATCTTTACCTCAGTGGCTAAGGAAGAAGAATGGATGTTATTTTATCCTTAGGCGGCATGTAGTGCTCGTGTTGGGGGATCCACCAGTTCAGTAGAATTTATCGTCGATGCGGAAATGCGGCCTGGTCACATCATCTGGGTTGAGGAAAACCGAAATAGACTTTCCTGGGTTTTCTGTAACCAGCTGCTGCAGTCTTTGGGCAAGGCGATCATCTTGGGGGGAGGTGGCTTTGGAAGTGCCAGAGGTTGGCGACGATGCCCCGTGCCCATTACTCGTTCCAGCAGCTTCTCGTTTCAGCTGGCACGCCTGCCGGGCTTGTTCCAGTGCCGCACGCAAATGTTCAGCTGGATCCGATCTCAAATGTGCTAGTTTCCGGGCCACCAGTAGGGCTGCCTCGTCGGTAAGATGCTCCAACATGTTGCACTGTGGGAGGAAATAGTTAGGGCAGTTTTTACCCAGCACACAGTGCGCCAGGTCGTCCAGGAGACCCAGGAACAGCCGGGCTGACGTCTCTTGCTCTGAACAGCTCAGGTAGGCTGCAGGTAATCGGTCACAAGCCCAGAAAAGAAGTGTGCGCAGGTGGTAAAGGCTAAGACCAGTGCGGGGGCGCGCCAATAGTCTGGACACAACAGCTTTGGCTGCCTGGAAGGCTGCAGCCATAGGAAAAGGCACGCACTTCTTCAACTGGACCTCGCTCCTAGAAAAAGCGAGTCTCCATTCGCGGTCTGGCCTGGAAGCTGAGCCAGCGATTGGGGAGCAGCAGGGCAGAAGATAAAACCCACTGATGGCCTCCTCCTCAGTGATCTTTCCATCCCAAAAGTGGTTGGTAGTGAGCCAGCTTTGTGCCACAGCTGGCCAGCCTCGAAACGACACGACAGGCAAAAGATCATACAGGACACGGCTGGTGCCCGCTTTGAGGATCAGTGTGGTCAACGGTCCATTGCGCTCCACACGATCAGGAACTGGAATTCCTCTTTGTGGGTGCCGCTTTAGCTCCTCCACTGCTGAGCCCACTACATTCCAGAACCACTCTGTGACTAGCAGTGGGGAGAAATAACATCCATCCAAGGACTGTGAGGACTGGAGGGAGGGAATCGTGCCCAATATGGACCCACCTTCTTCCTCTTCACCATCTTCCTGGCGCTGGACATTAGGTTCGTCTTCACAGCAGATACCCCATCGAGATAGCATGGCTGGGTCGCAAAGTCGTAAGCTAAGCCAGGAGTGGCATAGTGGAGACTGGCGCATGTCCAATGTTACTGGCTGGTTCCGGTCATGCAGTTTGAGCGCAGGGACGAGAAGGGTGAAGTCCAGGTCAAAGTCCACACCTCTGACATAATCACCCAGCTCCTCTGGGTTAAGATCAAGAACACCCTCCCTGGCACCACCTGACAACAGCAGGTACTCGTTTGCAACTGGGAGCCTCTTGTCCACCTTTTGAACCAGGCCTGAGAGAAAACACAGTCAGTGAGTAAGAAAATTTGTTTATTACACACTGGAAAAAAACAGGACTCTACTTTAGAATGGAGCATAGTATAGAATGTTCAATGACATTATCAGTTGGGATTGAATCCAACTGCCTGTGAGTTTATGTTTTAAATGTCATCCTTTCACAACCCAAGGCAACATTTCACTGAACTGTATGGTTTTCAGAATTTTTACCAGCCTCAAGTCTCAAAAAAGCTCCAGGGAACACAATAGCTATATACTGTATGTGAGATACTGAAATCCAGCCTGCAGTTTATATCTTGTATAATAATTTCACTCGTTCAATTATCTGAAAACTAAATCAGCGTGTGATCCTTGTTCCACACAGTGATGGAAGCGTGGGTGTAAAAATTATGGACCAGGCCATGTGTGAATAAGTGTGAAAAGAAGGGGCTTGAAAGGGAAAAGAGAAAAAAGTGATTAAAACAATTTAGAGCAAGCATGCTTTGAAACAAGAAGTAGAGAAAAAATTTAAGTGTGGACTTCGAGTTCTTTTTGCTTGTTCACTGTACCATGAAATAAGCAGATAATTCAGATGCACTATCGTAAGGTTATATTCATTTCTCCTGGCTAATCACCATGGAGCTATGCGCTCTGTGGAAAAATCAGCTGAAACACAAGAAAATGCAACAAACTAACCAGGCTTGTATAATGTTTAAAGATGAAAAAGCTTGATTTGTTTACAAATCCCATAACATGGGAATTTACACAAGGTGCAAATGGTTTTGTAATAATTCTATATCCCTAGGGAAAACAGTCACAAAAAGTAATTCCCTTAAAATTAAGAAAAAAAGATATATTAAACCAATTGTCCGGAATACTTTTTCATGGAGGAAATCATACCAGATGTTTAATTTCCTCCATGGAAAAGTGCTGATGTCTTCAATTAATTTTAAACAACCTTTTACTGAAAGTGTCTACATTTTTATCATACAACAGTAAGTTTATTTGGAACATTCTCCTTATGAGAGAATTATATGCAACTATAAAAACAATAACCTATTAGAACGACCTTTAAGAACATTAACCTTATGATCTGAATTGCATTCGCTACTATGATTAGAGCTCTTGTTAAAGAAAATTCTTTAACGCTCTTATCAACATTATTTCAGAATGTAACAAACGTGTGGATACGTAATGCATACGTAAATGCATCACATATTTAAAATAGTGTCTAGAACTTGTTGTTGAGACAGAGCCAGAAACAGACAAGTGTATTCTCAAGTAAGATAAAACGATAATGGGTATAGAAAGGAAATAAACAGTCGTGGGAAACCGGGTTGGCAGACAGGCAGAGGGCATTGCCTTTATTCAAGCTTGGTTTGTTTAATCTACAAATTGGGTTAAAATAAAGAGCAGATGAGTAATAACTCCTCTTATTGTAATAGCTCTATACACACAGAGAAACTAGTCAGTCTCTTAGAGGCAGGTGTGTGAGGAATATGTGCAGACTGCAAATCTAATTAAGAAATCTTGGTATTTAAAGTTTTTTTTTATTATCATTTAAATTATTATAGTTACTCCTATGTTAAAAAGAGCACCTCAGTGCAGTAATTGCACTGAGCAATGATAACAGGATGGTGATTATGTGCTAGATCGCAGTATGTAATGTTACTGGTAGACTGATGAAAGACTACATCAAGGTGAAACTGCTACACACAACTGAAACTCCTCTAATTAAGCAATTTTTCTACAAATTCTCTGCAGGCCTAGATATTCTGGTGCTTTTTATAAGTACACCAACCATGAACACTATTAAAAGAGGAAAGACCGGGGTGATCACCTTTTCTCTGTTTAATAACAGAAAAAAAAACTGAGTTTAATGAGAAAAATGACTTTTCTGCATTTATTAAGACAATTTATACAACAGTGTTAACTTAGTAATGGGTAGAAGGCATCACAGGGGATATTTTCTATAACAGCAGCAGGAAGGGCAAATCCCAGGTTTATCTTAATACTGCACTCTCATTCTAATACAGCACTATGAAAACTGTTGATTCGCAGAAGCTTGCATGAAAGACATTTTACATAAATCTAATCCAAATCAAACAATAAAAAAAATGAACAGATGTGTTACTGAACCGTGACATAAGGGGTGATGGTGAAGCTTTGTGTAAGGAGATGCTAATTCAAGGTTTAGAGAAACAATGTCTAGTCTGAGCACTTTTGTAACAGTGAATATTCAGTACATTTGCAAAGTATAAAAGGGCAATACGTCTTTGCTCTTACAGTGCAAAAAGTAAAATTGCAAAACAACTAGTTTTTGCTGTTCAAATGTAAACCAATCCATTTTATGGATGAATTCAAACAAAAAAGATACCAAGTGTGCTGCTTTTAAATAAATGAAGTTATTGAGCTCACAACTCGCTGTTATACAGTACAGTATGAGGAATAAAACTCTCATATGTGGAGGAGGGCAGGACAGCAGTTCAGCTTCACATGAGGTCACATCCCACCATCCCACTCCTGATTATTTTATTATAATAGCATGCCCTGTTGCCTTTCATTTTTTTCAAGAAAATGTTAATATTAGTTAGAGATTTTAAAAGCTAGAATACTTTCTATTTGCTGTCACCTTTCTGTGGTTTTATATTCACTATTTCAACTTTAGTGTCGGATCGAACTCTGTCAGAGGCAAACTACAGTATGTTAGGCAGCAGTCCGTCACATTATAAGACGCAGATCGCATCCAACAATATACTGTAGTTATGTATGTGTTCCTTATGAGACCACAGAGAAGCTTCATGTACCGAACCAAAATCAGTGATGGCATTTCATGTCAGAGTTTGAATTGTGTTTATAAAATATGCAGGCATCGATATGGAATTAATCACATTCAATCTTCCAAGCGCTCATCTTTCAGCTGTCCCGGGTCAAGGCTGAGTTATGAGAGGAATGAATTATGATTTACAGCAGCAAAGGGGATTGTTACACACAATATAACTCACCACAAACCATATGCCAGAAATAGTGCATTCTAGGGTGATCATACTTCTTGGCATGGTCCACTCCCAAAATGCACATAATACATGATTAGGAGTGTAAACTCGGCCCTGTGACTCACTCAGCCCACTCAATAGCATGCAGTAAAATAACTACTATACTATACTAGTTAATAGTTATTATTATTATTAATACTACTACTACTATCCAGAAAGTAATGCAAAAGTGGGCTTTTAAAAAAAAAAAATTTACTTACATAGATTGTTCAAGTTGCACATGTTGGTAGAGTAACTCTTCCTCTTTGTATCTTTACAAAGGCACGACTCAACATATTCTCCACCACAAGTGGTGATGGGAAGTTTGAATAATTTTAGTGACTCGGTTCTTTGAATCTCGTTCATCAAAATAAACGAATCATCTTTTGAGTCATTTAGTTCATTTTGTGCTTTTGATCAGAAATAAAATAAAATGTTACATTTTCAATAAACAGACTCCCAATACTTCTACATAAACAGATTTTGGCTGTAGTTCCAGTAATGGAAATATTACAATGCAGATAAGGACATATTATGATAAACGGCAGCTCACCTCTCATACCTTCTGGTCTGAGTCGTTCGTTCATTTGAATCTATTGCACTGCACAGCGTCTTTGGGAGTCACGTGACAAAAGTACGAACGACCCGAGACTAGAAGACTCATTTAGAAGAATCACTCAATTCTGTTTCCTGTGTACTGCACTGCAGTACAGCTGTACCATCCTTGAACCAACTATTCAATCCTCTTTGAAAATCCCCTTTATGTAGTTTGATCTCAAATTCTGGTTTCATCTTAGTTAAATTTCATCCAGACTGTGCACATCGCTCATCAGTGGGGTCATCTTCATAAAGCATTCTTTAGGCAATGGGAGACCATCAAGTGTGTCATAGGGCATTTTTCAAAGAGCATTCGAGGGTTGGGTTCAACCATGGCACAAATGCATCGCTTGTAATGGAGACTACGTTGAGTAATATCTTTATACAGTATAAAGGAAGAGATACTCTAATAAAATGTGGAATTTGAACAACCCATGTCAGTCAGGAAAAAAACACTTCTATGTTGTGGCTACTTTTGCATTATTAATAGGAGAAATGTACTAAAAGTAATCTTTTTATATACAGTAAATAGCTGATTGCCCTGATATATACAGTACTATCTACATGAAAATCTACCAAAAACACTACCAAAAAATGTTATTGTTCATTAATCATTTAAAAGTGATTACCATTAAGATTTTAATCGATTAAAAGTGTAGTGTAGATCGCTACCTGTGGTGCTTGGGCTGTGACTCCTCGTATAAACAAGGTGAACTGTGCAACTGTCTTTACTACTTCTCCACTGGATTTATCATGAATATGAAATTGACAGGGAGACAAAGCTCTTGCAATTAGATTTCGACATTAACACAGAAAACTGAGCATTGTGATTGCATTTGAGAAGGCTCAATTTTTCTGCCTATTAAACCCTACTGTACCTACGTTGAAAATTTCTTCTCATGAATGCAGAAGACAACCACGAACAAAACCATAGGACCATCAAGATGATCACAATTTAGTAACAGAATCACTAAATGCATCAAAAATTGTTACATAAATCCATAGAATAAAATGTGCTTCAGGGGGAAATTTTGCAACTTATGGTTAATTATGAAACAAATGGTATTAAACATCACACAGGACTATCCTAAGGTGATTTGAGAACAAGTATTTGGCACTCAAATAGAAACACTAATCAAATATTTAAGAAGCAGTTCCATGCTGTTCAGCTCAGCTGTGATTTTATGAAAAGAGGGGACAATAATAAACATTTGCACATTAAATTACAATCTGTGTGTAATTAGAGGCTGTTAAACAGTTAATTGCCCTTGAGCCCTTTGGTAAGTTCTGTTCTGTCTTAAATGTTATTCGTACTGTATGCATGTGGTGGAAAAATAAAAATCCATTTATAGGCAAAGTACAGTATGTGTTTAAAGCCACAGTGTTCATCGTTATAAACATAACAAGCGTTATCTGCATCAAGGACATGCAGCCAGAAGCTTGATTTTTTTTGTTCGATACAGTTGTGTCCAAAAGTATTAAAACATGTCATGCATTATTTTCCTACCCAGTAAAAACTGGGCTCACTGGTGTAATATTGATTCTGTTGCTAAATTGCGGTCTTCTTGATGGTCCCGTGGTCCTGTTAGTGATTGTCTTCTGCATTCACAAGAAGAAATTTTCAACGCAGGTACAGTAGGGTTTAATAGGCAGAAAAATTGAGCGTTCTTAAATGCAATCATAATGCTCAGTTTTCTGTGTTAATGTCGAAATCTAATTGCAAGAGCTTTGTCTCCCTGTCAATTTCATATTCATGATAAATCCAGTGGAGAAGTAGTAAAGACGATCGACACTACACCTTTTAATCGATTAAAATCTTAATGGTAATTACTTTTAAATGATTTTATTTATACTGTTGTTTTGTATTTATTATTGTTTTCAGCAATTTGTCATGTGTTAATTATACAGTCATCCTTTTTATTTGATATGGTGGGTAATTTTTTTTCTGCACTGTCATTGTGAATTGTATCATGTTTAATGGGTCCTTGTGTTGCGAGCATAACAATATGTTTATGTATTCATGTTTACTTGTGTTGAGAAGGAAATACTTTTAATAACGTGTGCAGGGCCCTTAATGTAAGGCGACCGCCTGTATTGACTGTTGGACAAGTCGGCACTGGTTCTCCCTGTGCACAAAAACATGTGATTTCACTCATTAGCCTTTCACTAGGTGTGTTCCGATCGGCCTGAAGTACCCTGCGAAGTACACTTCACAGGGCATTGAGCCATCTTAAGTGTGATTCCAAACCGCATGGAGCGAAAATGTTCAATTCAAAGGAAACTGCGAACGGTGTAGGGAAGGAGTGAACAACAGTTCTTCACTTCAACAAAAAAGAGAATAAAAAAATTCCCATAAGTCAGTGTGTCTCGCTGGAGCTCGAAAAAGGATTTATATATTATCATTATTATCAAGGATGGCATCATATTAAAATGAAAATTTTAATGCAATCAAGGAATCCTTAGTATTATAAAGGCTGGTAATCTCTAAAAAAAAAAAAAAAAATCCACACATACATACATATATATATATACTAATTATTATTATAAATTATCACTAATTTATTTAAAAGTTATACACATATCAATAGTATGTTTTATAATGGTATCAGTTTTTGTTTCAATAATTATTCAATATTTAATGTCCCTAGTGTGAAATTTGAAGGGTTTGAAGAATTTGCACTAAATATTGCCTATTATATAGCAATTTAATTGGATGAAACGAGAAATTATTTTTGTTTTCTTCATTGCCATTGTTTTAAAAAATTTAGATCGTCATTAAAACACTGAATTTCACTTCTGTCTCTACCACTGTAAAAGGAATATTTGATTAAGGCTTTGTGCTCTCAGACGGTGATGTACTGTACATCAGAAATTACATCAAAACTTTCTGCATTATTACTCTGAAATTTTATTTCATTTGGATGAATATATTCAACATCCAAACATTAATCAAATCCCTAAACAACCTCTCGATGTAGTTTGCTTTCTGAATAAGTGGTTGTCCTTCATTTGCTTAATGACCTAATGACCTGTGAGGACGGAAGACCAGCTGCTTTGATGTTTTTTGAATTGTCTGGCTAATAGTGCTGTAACGCTGCTACAGTATAATGAGTCCTTCTGGGAGGGAAAAGCTGAGAGTTTGCCTTTATTTCACAAATAAACATTGCATGATTATGCTAATGGTCGTAAGGAAAGGTGCTGCAAGACAGGGCGTGCTACCGTAACAAACTATTTGGACTGGAATAACAATGTTCTCTGTGCCATTTCATCATCAGTATAAACTTGGTAAAAACATTATGAAACTCTTTGAAAGGAAAAAAAAATACCTGTATTAAAACCATACAGCACACATTTTAAATCTTTCACCCGAAAGCACATGCAGATCTATTAAGCAATTGCATGCATCAGCGCAGGTACCGTCTCAAAGCCTGTTTGTACTGTTCAATACTAAAACAATCTTATAATCACTAACCAGCTACAAGCTAAATAAAGAGAAAAAAATGGAATAGAGTTTTGCAGCCACAGACACAAGTTTCCAGACACAAATCAACCTGAACGCGGGAGGGCATAAATGCAAGAAAAATAAAGCACTAGAGATGAGAGATTAAAAAAAAAAAAAACATATTGAAAATCTATTTGCACCCTAAGGAGTGGGGGCCTGATAGAAAGCAACACTCAACATACAGGAGATAAATATATCTCTCCAGCAGGCAAAGAACAAAAAACACAAGACGGATTATGCAGCGTGAGGAAAACTCAAGGCAACAATGAGACAGACATGACAAAGAGAAAAACGGGAGTGTAACAGGCTGAGAGAGAGAGAGAGAGAGAGAGATACAGAGAGAGAGAGAGAGATACAGAGAAGCTGTCAGTGAACTAATCCAGTGTTTGACAAGATTATGGGCAGTTATGAAATTTAAGATTTAACAGAACTATAAAGAGCTTGAGTAAGTATCGCTCGCCATTCTATTGTCACAGCAAGAAGGAAAGGAACGCAGGATGATGGATACCCTGTGTGTGGGGGCTGAATGATGAGAAAAGAGAGACATTCAGAAGACAGAATGACTTTATAAATCGCAAAAAAAAAAAAAAAACAGGATTGGGCTAGTAGTGATATAGCAGAGAATGGAAGCAGATGGGAGCAGTGCCACCTATTGGTCAAAGTAAACAAGAAAATACAAGGCATGTGGCAACCCCACTAACGTTGCCATGTTCACAAAAAATCTATGGCCTTGGACCCGTCACAATTATGTTTTTGAAGCATTTCAACTTGTTACTGCACTGCTACAAAGTGTAAAAAAAATAATAATAATAATAAAAGAGAGAGAGTTGAAAATAAGAGCACACAAATATGTTCCTTGGTATTTGAAGAGAAACAGAATTTCCCTGGTATTTGCCAGGGAAACCTTTTTTTTTTTTTTTTTTGACACACTTGTAACATTTTAAACCCTGGTCACAAAATATCTTCTCGCTTTATTATCAGTATCCTCCTGATCTGCTCCACTACATGAGGTAAAATTCTGTCACAGCATAAAAACACAAGCCTCAACTCATCCCTCTTCATTTCTTTTTATTGCCATCATATCGGAACTGATACACACTTAAAGCTTTATCAGCGGTCATATGCAAGGTGTGGATACGAGCTCTATTCTGCTTTACCTATTTTTTTTTTTTAATGTACAAACTCTTAATTCTAATTAAGTAATTTTTTTCAGCTTTTAGACAATGCAACCGTACTTTTTTTTTTGAAAATGTACAATAGGAAGCATGTCCTTTGTGATAAGAAATAACACCCAACAATTAGTGCTCTTCTTTTCATATTGAACAGTGACAAAAGGTTTCAGCCAATGGTGCTTTCGATTCATGTAAGCAAATTGTAATTACTAAACTCTGACCAGCAAAAGCCAAAGAAAACACCCCTGAACCTGAAATTACTATTTATCAACTGTGGTAGTCTCATCAAAATCCATGAGCTACATTATACTGTACTGTATAAATTCTTACTGGGATGGTAATACTAGCATGAGCTCTAGATTAAATCAACAAACAAATATGGTGGATGGGCAATATGCACATTCTGACCATACAGTCCAGTATAGAGCTCAGCAATTAATCGAAAATGTAACTGATGATCAGAACCTCTAATGACCCATGTTAGTTCTTAAGTGTTTTTCTTTCATTCTGTTAATACTTTTTTATAGGTTAGGTTTAAGTTAATAATGTAATTTCTCCACTTTGTGACTTCATGTACTGTTCCCTTAAAAGCATACTACTGTGCGTGTGGTCACATGACTTTGTTCCATCCAGTCTGCAACATAGAAACAACTCCTATTTAAAAAAAATCTATCTATCTATCTATCTATCTATCTATCTATCTATCTATCTCTCTCTCTATATATATATATATATATACACACACACACACACACACACACACACACACACACACACACACACACACACAGCTTAGCTTTAATAGTTGAGCATATTGCAATTGAGACTTAAGGGGGAAAAAAATAAAAGAATTTAATAATAGTTATTTAATCATAAGCGGGGTAAAATATTCAGTTAATCATGATTTTGATTTGTGATCTATCCCAGTTCCGTATATGATGTTCATTTGAGCATGAGTTGCAATCCAACTGTATACAGTCTAGTTTTTACCAAAAGTTAACATTAAACCACATGTATGGCTATCCAAATCTCAACCAAAACCATGAGCACAAAAAAAAAAAAAACAAGATTTGGGACATCTCCTCCTTAACCAGCATTTCTGCAGGATGACAACCAAAGCAAGGTTACAAATAAATCTAATTATTATTATTTTATTTTTTCTAGAAAATAGACACATCAAAGTATAATACCAGCCAAATGTTTGGACAAGTATGGATTCATTTTCTACATTCTGTAACAATACTGGAGATTTCAAAACTATAAAATAACACGAATGACATTAGGAAATTAAGTAAAATTAACCAGTTGTTATTTTAAAACACAGAGGACAGCTGTTCTGGAATAGTTCTTGCAAGAACAGTGTTGTCAAATGCACTTGCAAAACCCATCAATCACCATGATGAAACTGCCTCTCAAGAAGACCAAAACTTACCTCTGCTACAGAGTAGAAGTTCATTTAGAGTTATGAGCCTCAAAAATCACCAATTAACAAACATCACCTCAGATTAGAGGCGCTACGAAGGTTTTACAGAGCATCCGAAAAGTATTCACAGTGCTTCACTTTTTCCACATTGTTATGTTACAGCCTTATTCTAAAATTGATTCAATTCATTCTTTTCCCTTAAACTTCATGGATTGGTTTGTACTTTGACATGCACTGTTAACTATGGGACCTTACTATACATAGACATGTGTGTGCCTTTCCAAATCATGTCCAATCAACTGAATTTACCTAGGGTGGACTCAAATTAAGTTGTAGAAACATTTCGAGGATGATCTGTGAAAAGAGGATGCACCAGAGCTTAATTTTGTGTGCCATTACAAATGTTTTTTATTTGTAAAAAAAATAAAATAAAATAAAAAATGAAACAGGAATAAATTTGAAAATATATATTTAAAAAAAAACTTCTTTCATCTTGTCATTATGGGGTATTCCTTGTTGAATTATAATAAAAGAGATAAAATAATGAATATAATCCTTTTTGGAATAAGGCTGTAATATAAAATGTGGAAAAAGTGAAGCGCTGTGGATATTTTCCAGACACATCTCAGCTAAACTATTCAAAGCAGATTATTGCATATTTTGGATGCCTGCAGCATTGTTCTACAATGTAGAAAGAAATAAAAATCAGGGTAGAACATGGAATTAGAAGGTGTGTCTAAACTTTTGCCTGGCTGTACATTCCAGAATTCAGCTATAATGAATACCCCAAAATAATTTTCTAGATAACAACACATAACTCCTGTACACTGAAAAAATTATTTCAAATTTGATTTGAACTCAACCATTTTGGCTCATCTACCCTACATTTTTACGGCCTGGAATAAGTGAATATTATGATACGTTTCTGATGAAGGCAGGATATTATGGCAAGAAATAATGTATAGCCGGATTTATCCACCTGCATTTGATTAAGCATGGTGTCTTAAACTATAAGCAATACAATTATAATCCATGCCAGTTCATACAGTACAAGATTATTAAGGGAAAGATCAAAAGATATCTAAAGGTTGGTAAAAATCTATATGTCGATGGAAAGATCATGGAAATACAATACATCATGGAATTACTTTTTTTTTTTTTATACTTATACCTTGCAGTGACATAGATCATCAGTACACTGTAGCACAGTATATTGTGTGCTGATGACTAGTGAATAGTTGTGGTCGTCTTGATACCCAAGCGCCAATTAAATTAAAATTGCGAGATTACATTTTTCAATAATTTTGTCATGACTTTTAACCTTAAAAGAAAAAAAAAATAGTTTAATGATTCATTGAATGTAGCCCATCTCTTACAACAGTTTTACAGTTTATACAAACTAACTTTAACTGAGCAGCATGCATCTCTGTCCACCAATATAATTAATATTTTTAAACAAACTTGGCAAATAATTCACTCCTACCATATGGGATGAAATCTTTTGCCATAATTTTTTTGTGATGTTTTACAGGCTCCGATGCCTCCAAAGTCTCAAAACTCAACGTGATAATGAACGTGCATGTTCAATACACAAAAGAATCGCAATTTATATCTAAATCTCTCACACTCTCACATCTCTAGCATTTATTAGTTACACATTAAATGAGATATGGCATGTCATTCTTTGTTAAATGGAACAAAAATTTGCATTGGCAAATTAATATGGCATAGCAGGAATAACACACTTGGGAGGGTGATGTTATTGAAAACTAAACCTAATGATGGTAATGCATTAAAACACTGACCTGTTGATTAGTTTCCTAGAATAAGCTGATCCGGTGTGATTGAAACCTTGTACAGGGTGTAAAATAAATCTTTTTTTTTTTTTTTTTTTTTAATGTGGACTTTTGAAAACAGTTTCTTCTCACCAAGCATGTTGAAGATGAAGTCTTTGGCGGTGTGCACCTCAAGTGCCGTCTGGTCGCCAAACTCGCCTTGCTCTAGCTGTACGAGTTCCTGCACGTGTGAGGCCAGCTGCTCCAATGCTGTGCCTGAGCGGAAATCCACCTCGGACACACGCTTCACCGACGGCGGTGCTCGCGGGGTCACGGCGCTCCTGATCGCCTCCATCGAGCCCAACCTGAGACAAGACAAATTTGAAATATGGCATACTGGACTCCTTAGTACACTTGCAACAATTTTTCAATTACAACAAATTTCATGAGGGTATGGTCTAGATATTATCATAATTAATATGTCATATGGAGTAGTATACACTTTGGGACTTTTAGCATTACAGAAATCCAGTTTCACATTAAAACAATGCTGGGTGTGATTAAAGAAGAGGAAATAAAAGAGTATTTGTGTAGAAGGAATGTGGATTGAAAACCTTCTATATAAATAATATAAAATAATATATTTTATTCCATCCATCCATCTTGGAACCTCTGTAGTCCAAGTAGAGAAAGTGAAGGCCAACTGTGATTATTATTGCATCTATTCCCATTTTTACGATTGTGGTAGGACATTCACATACTGTACACATTCACACACTACGGGCAATGTGAGAACACAAATTAGCCTAATCTTTGGACAGTGGAAAGAAACAGGAGTACCCAGAGAAAACCCACCAAGCAACATGCAAACTCCATGCACACAGACCCCGAGGTGGGAATCGAACCCGGACCCTGTAGGTGCGAGGAGACAATGCTACTGTAACAATATATTTTACTCTAACTTTAAAATTTGATTACATGTTATCTTTAATAATTTGACAACAGATTAAACAATGTAGTAGTTCTCCCTCTTTAACTTTTTCCAAGAAAGTCTGACAGTCAGTGTTTAGGTTTACATCTGAGACAAAACAGTTACTCTGACAGGTAACTGCATACTAGCTTACTACACAGTATGTGAGAATAGTACGGTATCTATGGCAACCTGCCACTGAGTGTACTGCATGTCCATACTAACGAGTACGGTAGTATACGACTTGGGCCGGAATCTCCATTAGCCGGTGTTTAACGGTCATTAACGCACAAGCTACAGCGTTAACACTGCCTCCCTGTACACGTTACTGGTCTAATCTGTCCTGGTGTTTTTCCTTCACTTTTTGTACCCCAAAACAAAATCACATAACTACCCAGCGAGAGGGCTAGGTAGCGCTATGGCTAACTAATTAGCCAGCTAATGCCCAGCTAACTTGCAAAAATACTACACAAATGTTAACCACTTCAGGCAGCTAACGCAGCTATCTGCATCTGTGAATTCTAACTCCTCTGAAGGATCAGCACAAACCCGGGATATGTAAAGAAAAAAGCGAGACCACGGCAGAAGAGTATCTGCACATTTAGCTCATTAGTAGCTAAAAGTCCGAGCGTCAAGGGGAAAAAAATCAGATTCCACAGCTTTAAGGATTAGCAGGCACGCTAAACGCAGGTGGGACAAAGTGCATGAATCTAGAAGGATACACACTTTCAAATAGTCCATGCCAAGCGTACTTAAACACACATTAACACACACCCTAAATCGCAGTGTCCGAGCTCTGTCCCTTATACCTCGCTGTTTTTTTTTCGATATGTGATTAGGAATCCGGTTTCAGCTCCCGTCATTTCCAACTAGTCTCCGCGGCACACGCCTTCCCACGGCAACACCAAACCCGGAAATCACGGCCGCCCCAGAGGATCACGGGATTTGTAGTGTTTCTGTGTAACCGAATATCAAAACAAATCAGCCACAACATTATGACCACATACCTAATATTAAGTACCCCCCTTTGCCCCATAACAGTGTGCACTCTGTATTCTTATATCTTTCTATCACAACCAGCATTAACCTTTTCCTCAATGTGATCTACACAGTGGCATAGTGGTTAGCACTGCAACCTTGCACCCCCAGGGTCTGTGCTTGATTCCCACATCAGGGTCTGTGTCCATGGAGTTTACATGTCCTCCCCTTCTTGGTGGGTTTTCTCCTACACTTAAAAAACATGCAGATTAGGCTAATTAGCGTTCCTAAATTGCCCATATTGTGTGAATAAGCCTGTGAATGCAATAGATTGGCACCCTGTCCTTATGCCTTGAGTCTCCTGGGATAGGCTTCAGGCCCCCACGAGCCTGTATACAGAATAAAGCGGTATAGACGATGAGTGAGCGACGATAGCCCATCTGTTGGATTCTATTGGATCCTATACAGGCTTCACTCCTCATGGGCATCAGTGAGCTCTTGCCATCCATGACCTTGTTGCCATTAAAAAAAAAAAAAAAAAATTGTCCCAACATTTTCATTCCTTGGATTACTTTTGATGTGTCCTGAAAACTGCAGACCAGGACCATCCCACAAGAGCTGCCGTTTTGGAGTTGCAAATGAATGAAATAGAAGTATAAAATAACATACCGTTGTGTAAGGTTTTATAATATTGTAAGACATTGTAATCTAATTCTTCATTTAAACCTAACACGTTGTAAATGAACATTTGTGCACACCTGGTCGAAATGCATATTTTGTTAGCTCTTGAAACTGAAAGTGGAAAGAAGTAAGCTCTGCACAGTTACTTATCATATGGTTAAACTGAACAGGAAAAAAAAAAAAGAAATTGTGACATGTGTAAGTTTGGACCCCCTCCCAGTTTTAAAGTTTCAGTACTAAACTTGCTAGGCCTCATTAAAACTCATTAGGATTAGAATTTCCATCATGATAATAATATCACGGCATAAATTATATGACTCTTCAAACCTTATGCTAACAATCAGCAATGATGAGCTCCCCTAAATGGCTGACTGAGGATATGAAAATCAATGTAATTGCCAACAAAGCAGAGACAAGGTATAAAATGATATCAAAGTGCCTCCAGCTTACACTTTCTACTGTCTAAAATGTAATTTAGAAATGGCAGTTAAGGGGAACTATGAGATCAAGACAAGATCTGGAAGGCCAAGAATTTTTTTTTAGATTTTCAGATTAGATAAGGCAACACTTTGTTATGACACTCAGGACATGCAGGAAGGTTTAGGTTTTAAGGGTTTAGGGGCACTGTTCTATTGTTCGGTACTGTTTGCACAAACATCTGTATACAGTAGTAGAGTGATCAAAAGTGAACATTCCGGTACCGAGTACTCCGGTTTCCTCCCACAGACAAAAGACATACAGATTAGGCTAACTGGCATTCCCAAATTGCCCATAGTGTGTGTGTGCATGTATGCCCTGTCCATTGTGTGCCCTGCCTCAAGTCTCCTGCTATAGGCTCCAAGCTTCCTGCGACCTTGAACATAACACAAATGAAATGTAAGAAGAAAAATAGGGACGACATTTGACATTTAACATGACACACTGTTATGCATATGGTATGGATCTTATTGTGTCCTTGGGATGTGTAGCAAGGTCTTAAATATGCTGGGAATAGGGCTGCACATCAAAAATTAAATTTTTATTTAGAGACATATTGTGATTGCAATTTAAACTTTGATATTTAACTATTTAATGTACCATTTAGTATTCAATTATACATATCCTGTATTTTGTTTTTGCTTGCACTGATCTACTTAGAACTATTAGTGTTACCCAGTAAAAAGTGGGTCAAAAATAACAAATGCTTTACAAATAACAAACACTTTTCAGACAAACCCAGAGAGCTTTTAAATGCTTCTTCTCTTCGTTTCTTCCATGGTTTTTAGCATGAAGTGAAACATGAAAAAAAAATTCTTCAGAAGTGCTGCTGGGTGCAGCATCCCATCTCCTCCTAACCCTATTCATTGCAGTGCTACCTTGAAATGCCACCCTTTTGAAGTGGCATGTGAGAGACTTACAGGGCTGGTAATTGGTTCAGTGGTGGGAGGGCCATAGAGAGTTTCTCAAAGCTGCAGAGTAATGCCTTCCTCAGAGCACTCTCACATATTTTAATATAATAGAATGGCTAAAGGAGTTTTTTTTTTTTTTGCAGTAGATGTAAAGACAGAACAAAACATTGTAGTACATGTAGTACTTCTAGTTCATAAAATATTATATTTATTAAATTATTCTTTTCACAGAAAACTTTTTTTTCCCCATAAAGTATTTAAGCATATATTTGCCTGAATTTCATCTTCATATAGGCCTATTCTTACAAGATAAATAATATTGCGTAATATTGCTTTTATGCAACACTTCTACTATGGACAAAATGTGTTTGAAGACACCAGACTGTGTTTTTATGTTTGTGTATACCAATTGTGTTGCTTTAAACTCGACAATTGTCAAACGTAATGTTTCAAAACCGCAACACATAGTCCAGCTAACTCACATTGAATGAATCGAATGCTGACATCCTATAATTAATGAGGTTTATTCAACGTGGAGTAAGTCTGAGTGGGGTTGTGCTAGAATATCCCCACTCATGGAAGGCACCTGCCTTGTCTAGTCAGAAATTATTAAATCATTCGACCAGACCAAAATGTTGTGTATTTAGAGTGTATGCTATGTTGTGAGTTGTTTTTTGCTAGCAGTCACTCTTGAGCACCCTGTCTCAAAAAAATGTGACCCTGTCTGTGAAAACCCAGCTAAAATATATATTTTTTGTGATTTATATGATTTTCTGTAGAAAACATTGATTCACACACACACAAACACACACACACACACACACACACACACACACACACACACACACACACACACACACACACACACACACACACACACACAAATTATTTTACTGGGTTTTCACAAACAGGGTCACAAATAGTTCCAATGCCCCTGTGTATACAGTATTTCCTTTTTTCTGAATCAAAAAGTATTTAAAAAAAAGTATGACTTTTTTTCTGCTTCCTCCACCTCCTAGACGATCTCAAATATACACCAAATTTTAGCTGTCTAGACCTAAAACATTTGATTTTCCCCCATGCTTTTGACACTTAATCACATTCTGTCTACATAGTGCATTTTTTTAAAGACTCAATTCATATTCACGCCTTTCCTCATTATCTTCCTTTATTTTGCTTTCAGCTATGTAAAGCACTTTGACTTGTGTTTGTGTATGGCATGTGCCTTCAAATTTGTCCCCGAACAAGTAGTTTTCATTCAGCTTTTAAGAGAAGCAAGCTTTCACTTCATGATCAATCTCTAGTCTCCTGAAAGCTAAGTAACAGGTTAACCTGGCAGTTTTTGTGTGCATTCTATCCCCCAGTGTTTTTTCAGAACATGTGCACAAAGTACACAAGCTCAAATAAGCTTTTTTTTTTTTTTTTTTTTTTACCTTATACACATCACTGAATCTTTTATACAGTCTGTGAAATGTGCCTCGCAGGCCACAGCCACTATTTCAAGAGACCACGTAGTGGGAGCTAATAACGGATTTGATGAGCTAGAAACTCTAAATCTCAGGCTCATGTGCCATTTACTTTGAGCAAGGTTTACTGCGAACCATAAAAGCCCACTAGAGGATTTAGTCACCTTTAGAACAAGCAGAATGAGGAAGATAAAGGCAGATGGAATGCTGCAGGGACATGTTCAGAAATCGTATTGATTCTGATCACAGGCTGCATCACTGTGTAAGAGACATAGTATCTGTAACTGAACTAAAGGATAAGGTGAGTATCATGGAGATTTGAAGTCAGGTCTCAACACATTATGGTGTTTCTCTCTGAAGGCTTTGTGTGTATGAAGAAAAATCTGTTTTAGAATTGTACAACCTTTCATAAATCCAAAAGAGAATTAAAGCTTACCCTGCACTGATTATAACTCATGCATGATCTTCAGGAGTGTTTATTATCTATATTTAAAAATATAATTCTGTATTGGTTTCGGGGCCAGGGCTTAGGTGATGAACTGCGGACCAGGTGGTTCAGAGTTCGAGCCCCGTCGGGTCGCCACTGTTGGATGATTGACCAAGGTGTTTTTTTGAAAATTTGGTGTTTTTGAGTTTTTCTATAGGACAGAGCGTTCATTTGTGTGTGGGTGTGTGTGACTATTCAGAGCCACGTCAACTCGACTTGGACAGGTACTGCAAAATCGTTGGAGCTCTAAGCTCAGTGAAGCGAGAGAATTACAAGCTGTCTGTTTGTGCAAAAGAAGAGCCTTGACAGAATATGCATCTTTAGATATCACATCTATATACTGTACCACACAAATATTTTTGGACATCTTATGCATATAAGGGTGATTGTTGTTTAAACACAACTCAAACTAGAGCATCAAATTAAACACTCACATCCAAATGTTCCGTGGCATCCAACCTTTATCAGCCCTGCTTATCTTTATACAGATTTAGAGCTCAATTTGCAGATAAGATTGACTCAATAGACATTAAGGTTACACGGATGAGCAGTGGGTCTGCATCATGGCTTCAGGCTCCCAGGTCTATAGAGATTTACAAATTTTTTCAAGGTTTTACTGCATGTTCTTCTCACTTCCTAACACTGTCACTAAACATTCAAGTAAACAGATACACTATATTGAGCATAGGAGAAAGAGTGTGAATGTGTGTGTGCATGGTGCCCTGCAACACATCCTCCCCAAAGTGTTCCCAGGATCGACTCTGGATTCATCATGCCTTTTAGTCCAAGGTCAGGTTATAAGTTGAATGACTGAATGAATCTTGAAAGTGGTCTACTAAAAATGTTTTGCATAGATATCCAAGTCTAACTGCCCCTTAGGCTTTCATTAAAATTGAATTGCGTTGTAAAGAAATATGTTTTCTATCCTTATCTCAATAAAGGCAAACATGCTGAAATTCTTGTTTGTGGTAATCGTGCATGCAGTACAGATGGCGATACGGACTATTCCTTTATACTGTATATGTGTGTGAGAGAGAAAAAGAGAGGCAGATAAAAGAGGGACAGGTGAAATGCAATTAGAGAAATCTTTAGCTATCTTCAGCAGTGGTTCAGCTACAAGCACTTCAGCCACCACACTAATTACCCAAACTACTCTGGCACAGCTCTTAGCTCCAGCAAGCAGAGATAACACGAGAACCACATAACAAAGCAACCCCAAGACTGCGTCGATGTGCCAGGCATGCAAGACAGTGATTTCTGAAGTGCGGACCTTCCCAAGCAGTTGATAGATGAGAGAGAAAACACACTTCATGGTCCATAAGAGCACAGCAGGTCTCCTAGAGCAGAGGCGTGCTATGCCCTTATGGATTTTAACAAGGAGACGCTGATCTGACTCCGGTAATGAGTGGGTGGTATAATTCCTTCACTACCAAAATGTCAGGGCAGAAGCAAGAAATGCAAAGGAAGAACAACAACAACAAAAACCTTATCAAAACAACCTCCTTGTACAAGTCCAATAACCCTCCACATAACACAGAGACCTCAACTCTAAATAAGGCCCAATTAAATGTGACAGTGACATTTAAAATCATTATGATATTAAGTTAGATCAGCCGAGACCCTTATTTTCAAAATAGATGCCCTATTTGTACTGGGAAATGTGTGCTCTTTCACTGGCCCAATCCAATGCAAAGTAGCTTTGATTGCTTGACCCCGATTTGTGCAATGGCACTAACAGTCCCAATTAATGAGGGTTTTATGAGAAACTATAAGGGTTTATTGGGGCATGCAGCATCTATGTGAGTCCAAAACCACCCGCTCCCAACGCATACGCGCCAGGTCTAGCAAACCGAGCTGGAGATTTATTAACCAATTTTCTAAAAGGTCCCCAAATCCAGTGCTCGGCATAAAGTCAGGGATCCAGGATTTAGTGCCATCTATAGATTTCTTTCTTTATTTGAATACAGAGATATTGGAACTCCGGGTGCTTTAAAATGATCGCTGACAGTAATGGACAGCTTTGTGCCATTTTCCTCACAAGACCAATCCCCGAAGGGTTAT
Organism: Clarias macrocephalus; assembly: GCA_011419295.1. Taxonomy (NCBI): domain Eukaryota; kingdom Metazoa; phylum Chordata; class Actinopteri; order Siluriformes; family Clariidae; genus Clarias; species Clarias macrocephalus. The sequence continues at coordinate 49,420 of JAAGKR010002276.1, read as the reverse complement.
TGAGACATCTCAGTGCTGACCTGTGAAGCTTATTCACCAAGCCTTCTCCTCTACAATATCAGAAGGTCAACCTGGCAATCACTTTCTCCAACAGATTTATTTTACAACCCAAGAAACAAAAGGTGTAAAGAGTAAACCGCAATTTAATAAGCAACACTATGCTCAAATTACAGGCATTATCATTCAATGTGGTTTACATTTGTGAATGAAGAATTTTTGAATTCAAGATCATTGTGCATGAGCGAAATGTATCATGAATACAGAAAACAAAAAAACTTGCAAGATAATCCATCACAGAGAAAGAAAAAATTAAGCACAAATCTTCCGAATTTATGAAAGTTAGTGGTTGACTGGTATTTAATTTTCAGTCCATGATTAGAGCATGGAATTCTGTTTTTGGCATTATTATTAGTAGTCATCTATTTCTTTTAAGCAAGGCCCTGCTGCCAGTGTGACATTGTGATATGACGCAATTCAAAATCATGAATTCTGGTTGTGTCCTGCATATGTAACCGCTCTAAGAATGTAAACGAAAGTGGCTTAAACTGGATTGACAAGATTAGATTTGCAGCTCTGAAAAAGGTATGCGTCTCAGGCCAAAACAAAACGAAACCAAAAAATTAAAAATAAATAATGATTTGGGCCACTAGGTAATATGAAAGTAGCCAACTACTACTAATCATTCTGTCATACGTCAATAGTTGTTTTTTCTGTAAGGAGTTTTTTTCTGTAAAAGTAAAAAGTGATCCAAAAGCTTTATCATGATCTCCAAGACGTTACTGAACAACTCCGCCTTCCCCTCCATATCTCCAGCTCTTAACAATTGAATTTTACACTTCTTGTCAAAAAGCAATTGTCAACAATCAGGAGGCTGTGTTGAAAAGAAATGGAAGGTCAATGCTCAGACAGCCATGGCAAGCCAGCCGACGATGAAAAGCACCCCCCCGATAGGTGCCAGCTTGCTGAGGGAGGGATCACCCGTTAAAGCCTGGTGGTAGAGAGGACCACAGAAGCAGCCCATGCCTGTCAGGAGAATTGCTCCGGCCTAGAAACACAGCGGCAACATTATATATGCATATCTTCTATATCTTTATAAAGATTTATTCCTGGACCATGTTATTCATTTTGGTGTAAATTTTTTGTGTTTTTATGTGATGTATATGTGCCTACCAGAGCAGGCTTCCTGCATCGAGAAGCTCCTAAAAGAGCCAAACTGTGGTAGAAATGATAGGTATTGGCCGTGCTGTAGAGCTGAGGATAGGGTTTGTTAGATTTATCAGTCCGGTCAGAAATAAAAAATTGAAAATTAAATGAGCAATAGGAAAACAATCCAAAGTGTGTTAACAATCCATGGTATACTACCACTACAATTTTTTTTCCCATAAGAGCACTTCGCAAAGTGATTTATTCCATTGAATCATTGATGATTATTGATTATTGAAAGGTTACAAGTGGGTATCAAAAAGATTCTAGATTAGCTTTGTTTAAAAGCTCTTTTTTTTTCACTGTACATCCTCCCTCAGACAACTTAAAACCTGGTAGAAATATCCGCTACTGACGGTCTGGCCCCTGGGGGATGAATTCCTAATGCACAATGCCACGAAAGTCAAATAAGATAAGCATGCATTGGTCAAGCTACAGACCTGCTCTTCCACTGTAAAGACTCTTGATTTGCTAAGCGTCGTACCCAAATTGTGTCACCAGTAATAACTATAATAATTAAATAATTGTAATCTGTAACAAAACTAGTCTCCAAACTTTTTGATACCACCTCGTAACTTTACCTACATACTGTAGCATGTACAGCCAGAGCTTTAGAAGCTGCTGTTATAGAAATGTATACAACAAATCTACTGCACTGTGGTATAATAATGCAGGACAATATTTTATTATACTGGATTGTTTATGATAGTGTTTGGCTTAATAAGCACACACACACACCTCTTTCTGGTAGTCATCCCTGTTACTCCGTCTGAAACCTAGGATAAAAATTAAACACGATGAATGTACAGAATGATTCTGTACAGTCACAGTTAAATCAGTAGATATTATCACACAGTAAATGCTCCTTCTCGTATTACTAGTTTACAATGTGGGATAACTTGTTAACTCAAGTAAGTTATATAAGTAACTCAGCCAACTCAGTGACTTAATACGAGAACGGGGAAAAAAAACAAAGGTAACGAGCTCACCATGAGCCCCATAAGCTCCAGCACCGACCGCCAGAGCCCCGCTCAGGGCAGCTAACCTCTGCACCGCTAACGACGCGCTCATACTCCTGTACACTCACACACACACACAACAGAAGAAACAGGTGACATTCACGAGAGAAATTTCCTGGAGCTACTTCCGTATTGAGTCAAATCGACCAATCAGGGTGCGGGGTCGTATCACGTGACCCGCCCCGTTCATAAACGCCAGAAAGCAGCACTTATCTTAGCCAGCACATGTACACTGACTTCCCACTGTATTTATAACGTTTTATTTGTGCTCACCTGCTGTGACTGAGAACTTAAATATGAATATTTTATTTCTAATTTTCAGAATTATTACTGACAAATATATAAATGTTATAATTTTTTTTTATAATTTTGAAAAAGATACTGTATATAAAATAATGTATGCTATTATTATTATTATTATTATTATTATTATTACCAGTAGTAGTACTAGTTTGTTTGCCTTTTTCTTTCTATTACATTAGTTTTATTTTCGTAGCTTAACTGGGCATTTATGTGTTTAGATAGATGGATACTTTATTGATCCTGAAAGAAAGTCCATAATTTTTTCACTTTTTTATACTGTTTATATGTGTATATACATATATATCCAAATTTATTTTCCAACCGAGAAACAAAGGTGGAATGGGTAAATCACAATTTCAAACACTATGCTGTCATTACAAGCATTATTGTTCAGATACAGTATGATTTATGAATGTTTACATTGGTAAACAGAACATTTCTGAAACCAAGATCATATTGAAATTCATAATGTAACAAACAAATAAACAAAAAGTCTTTACAGGGAAAGGAACATGTAAGAACAAGTCTTGAAGAATCATGAAGAATATGCATGTTGCTGTTTGACTGGAAATTCATTTTCTGTGCATGATTAAAGCATGAAGTCAAAAGGCATAGAGAAGGTTTTGTTTTCTTTTGCCATTATTATTGGTCATCATCTGTTTTTTTTTTTGTTTGTTTTTTTTAAAGCAAGCCCTGTTGGCACGTTTCCAATTTGGTAAAATAATCTGAATAATAAAAAATAAAAAAAAACAGGAATTCTGGTTGTGTGGCCATGTCCTGGATATGTAACAGCTATAGGACTACAAATGAAAGTGGCTCAAATTGGATTGACAAGATTAGATTTGTAGCTCTGAACAAAAGCCTACATCTCAGGCCAAAAATAAATAAATTAATTTGATTTGGGCCACTATGTAATATGAATGTAGCCATCTACTACTCACCATTTGGTCATAATTCAATTTATCTTTTTCCTTGTATGTTTTTCTTTTTCTTTCTTTTTTTTTTGTTGTAAAAGTACAAATGCGATCCACAAGCTTTATCATGATCTTCAAGATGTGACTGAACAACTCCACCCTCTCCTCCATATAACCAACACTCCCTGTCAGAAAGCAATTGTCAACAATCAGGAGGCTGTGTTAAAAAGAAATGGAAGGTCAATGCTCAGACAGCCATGGCAAGCCAGCCGACGATGAAAAGCACCCCCCCGATAGGTGCCAGCTTGCTGAAGGAGGGATCACCCGTTAAAGCCTGGTGGTAGAGAGGACCACAGAAGCAGCCCATGCCTGTCAGGAGAATTGCTCCAGCCTAGAAACACAAAGACAACATTAGACATGCTTGTATAAATTTATATAAATATAAATCAGTAGACATTCTTTATAAAGATTTACTGCTGGATCACATGTTTTTTTTTTTTTTTTTTTTAATATGATGCATATGTGCTTACCAGTGCGGGTTTCCTGCATTGAGAGGCTCCTAAAAGAGCCAAACTGTGGTAGAAATGATAGGTAGTAGCCGTGCGGTAGAGCTGAGGACATGGTTTGATTAATTACTTGAGTAAGAAACAATACATGATGAGAAGAGAAATAATAGTGTGTTAATAAGCAATGGTAATCACTGCAAATATATGTATATATGTATTATACTATATGTATAATTTCCCATTACAGGTGTTCTTATATTCATTAATTACACCGTCGGTTTTAGCATAGGTGAAAGTATGTCTGCTTTCAGCTTTGTGTTAGGAGCTAGTTTGCTTTAAAGCTGTAAATAAACAAACACTGATAGTTCAGATGCGATGAAGAATAACTTAGAAGCAATTATTAAGGAGTCGAAGTGTTGGCATATGGCACATTGTAAGCAGATGTGTTTTCTAGCTGAAAGTGCTTCTGTGACTGGTTTTGAATGTGGGTTTTCGACAGGTAGCTGCACTCCGATTAGTATGGCGGACCGTACAGACCTACTAACACCCATGCTGTGATGGACAGTTAGTGTAATTAACAACTGCAGAACACCTGGCACATGGAGTGATACATACTCTTAAATGTCCCAGTGCTGTTACAGTCTAATATCACCACTTGTGGAACTGTTGTATAATCATGCACAACAATATTTATTATTCTGGATTGCTTATAATAGTGGTTTGCTTAATACCTGTAAGTATACACACCTCTCTCTGGTAGTCATCCTTGCTCCTCTCTTTGAACACTAGAATAAAAATCAAAGTCATAGTCACAGTAGAAATGATTACATTGTAAATTCTCTTATTATTATTATTATTATTATTATTATTATTATTATTAATTCAAAGCGTTAACTGAAGTTAGTTAAGTAATCAAGGTTACGAGGAGGGAAAAAAAAAAGAAAATAAATAAATAAAATGAGCTCACCATGAGCCCCATGAGCGCAGGCACTGACCGCCAGAGCCCCACTCAGGGCAGCTAACCTCTGCACCGCTAACGACGCCCTCATGCTCCTCCACACACACACACACACACACACACACACACACAAACACACAAACACAACAGAAATTACAAGGTGAGATTCACGGAACAAACTTCCTGCAGTTACTTCCGTACTGAGTCTATATGACCAATCAGGGCGCGGGGTCTGGTCACGTGACCCGCTCCGTTCTCAAACAGCAGAAAGTAGCCCTAGCACATGTACACTGACTTCACACTGCATTTAAATGTCATGCAATATATTAATACATGTATACAATTTATTTGGGCTCAAATAGGATAAAATAATATTTTATTTGTAATTTTTAAAATGATTACTGTATATATAAACTGTATGTCGTTTTTGCATTGATGCAAAGTGCCAAATGTTATACTCTACTCATTTAAAAAAGATGTGTAAAATGTTATTATTATTATTATTATTATTAGTAGTAGTAGTAGTAGTAGTAGTAGTTTATTATTATTATCATCATCAATAGTAGTAGTAGTAGTAGTATCATATTGTGTGCTCTGTGTGTGTTTTTTTCTTCCTTTTGAACAATCACTGATGATGAATTAAGCCCACATGTCTCTACAAGAACAGAACTATTGTAGTTGAAATAAATCAACCACATAAAATAAGTTTATGGCCAGGTTTTAACCAACTCTACACATTTCTTTCTCAAAGGTCACTGACTATACCAGGAAATGGTCTAAAACTAAACATTTACAAAAAGAAAAGGTACATGTCCGACAATAAAATGTGAATTTTGTGAATGAATTACTTAGCCTTTCCCCTACATAATAAAACTAGTGATAAAGGTAAGAGATTCCAAATTACTTCTAATGCCCGCTGCAACCTGCATGACCCCAATTCATTGTATAAAATATCACAGGCATTTCATCAAGCTCAGAACCGCATAATTCATGTGCCATCTAAATGATATGAATGTGGTTTTGTGAATTATTAATAATCTGCCATTTCACAGACACACAGACAAACACACACACAGACACATACACACACACACACACACACACACACACACACACACACACACACACACACACACAAATATTATTATCCTGGAGTCTTGGCTTGTCAGAAGCTAACTTTAAAATGGAGACGGAAATATTGTGTATAGTGTACAACTCTGCTGTCAGTTCATATAATAACATGGTATTATCTTGATATAAGCCATACCACTTACCTATACAATGTGCTCTAACTCTGAACTCAAGTCCCATTTCTGAGATGCTTACCATAATTTCAATTTATCCTTGGTAATGTCATGATATATAACATATCATTGTAATGTTATAGTTATATTTTTATAAGGGTATAGCCCATGAGTACTCACAAATTAAATATATAAATTGTGTAACTTGAACCTATAAGATAATATGTCATGGGATATCATACTTGATACATGGCCTCCAGTATTTGCATTGATAATTATCTTAATATGATAAGGTATATACGTTTAGCCACACTGCCAACTCAGTATGCACCATTACAAAACTGACCCATTACAAAACTGAAGGGTAATTTTATTATCTACAGCACCCACATGCTTGGGTAGGATGTTGGTGTGGTGGACAGTCTCACATCTCACAGTTCCAGGTTGTTCAGCTTACTGCCTCTGTGGGGTTTCCCATGCTTATGGTTTCTTCCTGTCTCATGATGGCAGTTAAGTAATCTCATCATGTGGCAACATTACGCACAAATTAGATATTCTGTAAACATTTACACATTTTGTCATTTGGCAGACGCTCCTATCCAGAGAGAATTACAAAAAAGCTTTGAAGTGTCCATCACTAGATAGATCCTTACAATGGGTCACTAGGTTACTAGCTAAGTACCATCAGTCAAACACTGTTGCGATTGCGAATTTATTTATTTATTTATTGGTTGGGTGGGATAACCCAAATATTGAAGAAACACATAGGTCTTTGGTCATTGTTTAAAGATTGCCAGTGACTCAACTGTATGGACATAGCCTCGACCCAAACAGCCTTAAATAAGCAAGCTTTTTCTGCATTTGATTCCTCACTGCTTGGTTGTTATGTCAGCTCTTTCTTGTGGATTTAATTTTAAATCTCAGCGGTTCAGTCTATAGCTGCCGCAGAGATGTTGAAGACTCCAGTGGGGGGCACTGTTTTTCTACCGCCATAAACCCACCTGCCTTATTTATAGACTTAAAACAGTATATCTGGGGTGACACAGTAAATCCACAGTACTTTCAAAAATTCACACATAAAATGGGCAGATTTATATCTAAGTTTATGACTATTAGCGTATAATTACCACCCAATTAAAGAACAGGCTGTTACTTGATGCATTGAAGTCAGGTTCTTCTTCTTCTTTATCATTATGCATTCAAACAGTGATACACACATACCCTGTATGCTCACATGCAGGCTACCAGCCTCTATCTCTCCTGAGTGCTGATATGTGAGAATCTGAGCCAGTGTGAGAATAATAAGCATGTCTGCCATACAGCATTAAGCTGAACTTGGCTGCCGTTTATCGGTAACATGCTGCAACTCTCTTTTTAATTGCTTCTAGCCAAGTCCATGCACAGAAGCCAGAAATGACAGTGGGTCTTTGAATATCTCTAGAACTGTATGACATGACATAATGTGTTAATATAACCAATCTGCATTTTCAAATGCACTTTTTTTTGCACCCCTTTTATATGTGAGTATCAGGCAATACAGGACAGGACAGGACAGTTATGAGAGATTCTCTCATAAAAGTACAAATGATTCACTCTGCCAAAGTAATAAGCATCCCTTTTTATTACAGAGCATCTGTTTATTCCTATGCTTTTGGACAAATAACCTTTTTTAACCACCTCAATTTCTGTGACATTAGTAAACAATTAAAAGAGCTACTTGATATCAAAATGAACCTAGACCCAAATTAAGACCTTGTAAATTTCAGAAAGCCATTTTCTTATTTATAAAATTATAGTTTATGTAAAAAGCTTTTTTTTTCTGTCTTATATGGCCATTCTCTAGCGGTGAAGCATTTGCTTTTTGACAATGAGGATTATATTTATTTTAGTAGGTTATACAGTATATTGTGGAAAGATGTAACTGATTTATACTATGTTTACCATTTAACATTTTTTGAAAAATAGCTTTTTTTATGCTTGAATGATTCATAGGTTGCCGTGTGGCAAAAAAAAAAAAACCATATCTGTGAAACTGTCAGGTTTCTCTGTCTGGACTGAAAACGAGAGCCAAAATATTCCAAAAAATCAAGCCTACATTTGAAACACAAGAAAGTCTGGCTCTTTGGAAGTAAAATTTATAGTAAAGTAAAAATGCCGCAAGACTTGTCCACAGTACTGTTCAGTATGAAAAAAAAAAAAAAAGAATGTTGTGGCATACTTTGAAAAGAAATGTTTGACAAGGAAGTGGTATAATACATTTCCATGCTAAAGTTGATGTTTTTTTTATTAAAAGTACTGTATGTCAAAAGTGTTTTAAATTCCTTTAGGCATAATCTGTCAAAGAATGAAAAATTGCATGTTTTCTTTTATTAAACATTGTGCAATTTTAATACATCAGGTTAGTTCATTTTACTGTACATTACAACAATAGTTAATTTACCAGTTTCTCTTTTTTTACTCTTTAGAATTTATTAAGACAAAGTAAAATGCAGCTTGTTCTCAACGCAAAGTGCTGACACTGGAGATGACCAATACACATAAATTTTTTGTTTGCTTTGGTGTACAAGCGAACTGTTACTTAAGAACTGTTATTAAAATCAACACTTTCTGACCAATCAGATTAGAGAATTCAATAGTGCTGTGGTCTAAGGAAACTCTATTCATCATTTGTGACTAATTTAAAAACTAATTTAATCTTACAAAGTAAGACTATTTACAATGTTATACAGGATGCCCTTCTATGTTACTTGACCTTGGGTGCCTCCTGAATGATGGAGCTTCAATGAAACATCAGCGAACAAGCACTAGCTGATCTGGCAACCGGTCCGTCCGTGCTCTAATTATGCAGACGTTTCCTGCAGAGCAGGAGGCAACTATCAAATAAGATATGCAGGAGACTACAAGAGGAAATCTGACTTTTAAGAGCTGAGTTTGCACATTTGCAGATCACGCAGCTCTTATGATATGAAATAATGATAAGTAGTTGATGTATGAAACTTGACAGTAGCACCTTATTTTTAATGTACATGTGCTTAACCTTCTAATTTTATTTAACTTCTGTATGACTTTTAACTGTTTTGAGGTTGATCAGGAAAACATTTTACAGTAAAACAGCTTGTGGGATGGTAGATCATAGTAAAGATACATGGTGTGCAAAAAAAAAGTGATATAATGTAGTTAGTGATGATCGCTTATAGTAGATGGAACACAGTGAAAGTAGACATGTTGATATACTGCCTGGCTAAAAAGAATGTTACTGTTCATCATGCGTAGTGCCCATTGTACAAGCCTTAGAAACCAGTGTTGTGATCTGAGGTTGCTTCAGTTGGTCAGGTACAGGCTCAGCAATGTTATGTGGAAACTGATGACCTAAATATACTGAATGACCAGGTTATCCCATCAAAAGATTTTTTTTTTTATCTGATGGCACAGGCATATGTGAGGACTCAAATAGTTGAGAGCATTAGAATCAATTTCAAACATGAACTTTTCCGACCGTGATCAAAGCTTAAGCTGACTGAATGTAATCTAATAGTCTGTGCATGTTTTTTTTTTTTTTTTTTTCTGACCAGGAAATTTATAGCTAGATAAAAAAACATTTCATGACCTTTGAGCTCCGGTAGTGAGGTCCTAATCTCTTGTTTTAGCATTAAAAAAATAATAAAATAAAGACAGAGACCTAGAGGAAGGAACACTATCATAAGGGTTCATTAAGCACATCTGCATGTCCCCTTCAAAGGCGATCAATGCAAATTGACATAGTTTAGTCAAGGTTTTTTTTTTTTTTTTTTTTCAACAGCAACTCTGAATGCTGTTGAAAACGAATAGATGAACTTCCTTTAGTGTTTCCTCATTTTTTTTATCCATGATCTTGCTAGTAACCAGTCTGACATGTTTGCAGAGTTTTTTTTTTTACTTAATCTTCTGTGTAAAGAGAGGTTGTTGCCATGGCTGTGATTTTGGGCAAATAATCCATTTAGACGTGATAAGGTGTAAAGGATTGTTATTTAGGTAATGAAAAAAAAATACTGGTTCAGGGAATCATGTTTCAGGAAACAGGGGTCAAACTGAAAGATCTCGTCGCTCTGTGTTTTTGCAGTCTGCTGCACAGGGTCTCTGCAGCGATGACGCGTTATCACTAAGCAGCTCTTTCTGGGGTTCAGGGAATATTTGGGTGGTTGCTAGGTGATGTTCCGTGCTGTCTCCAGGAACTGCTCTCAGACAGTCACGTCTTTTCTCTCTCTCTCTCTCTTTCTTCCTCTCTTTCTCGCTCTTATTTCTTTTTATTTTTGATCGTGTTTCTTAGAGGTCATCGATTTCATCTAATAAGCCGAGATTCTCTGCTTTCCCCAGTGCTATCTTTGTGAGTAATGACTTCCCAATGGAGCTTTCTTTAACTATCATAACATGGAGATCAATGAGCATGGATTTCTTTCTGTAGTAATCAAATATGGTGGTGGTCGTGGTGGAGGTGGTGGTGGTGCAAAGATACTAAGAGGTTACTTCAAGTTCAACTGCTACCTCTTGAGCAAAGTGTTAAAATTATTTTCTAAATATTATTTTTTTTAAAAAGTGAATCATTGCTCTTGGCTCTTGCTCATGACTCCTATTAGCAAGGTTAATTGTAAGAGGATTAGGACTGTACTGGCCTCAGGGGCTGCTAGACTCTCTTTATGAAGATATGGTTAGTAGCCCAAGTGTGGCTAAGACTCAGAAGGTCTTTTTCAATACACTCATAACTGTTTAGATGACAGTTTATTAGTTACACCCCATCATATAGGGGCATTTGTTTTGGTGGGACAGTAGCTCACATATTATCCAGCCTTTGGGACAGTATCCAGGACAGTTTGTTGATTCTTTTGCTCAAACACAGCTGATTCAACTAATCTGTTAATTATTACTGTAGGTTCAGTGCTTGTGTTTAGCTGTTGGTAAATTACAAATTGTGCTGGACACTGAAGCTGAAGATCCCTATTTTACTTCTTTCTTTAATAGAAAGTAACAACTATTGGACCACCACTGACCAGACATTTCATGAATCTTTCTGTGTCCCAAGCTGTGCATAGAAGCTACAGATAATAACCAAATACCTCCACAATGTACTAGTACGGTTCAGTACTAGTTCGGCCTATACTGTATATCCAGTTGTTAAACAATACCCAGATAGAGGAGTGATGCACAATTCAGCTACACTTAGAAAGCTATAGCATATACTGTACTGTATATATTTTATTGGACATTACAACAGATTTTTAGGTATACACCTCCATTTTACGAAAGTAAATGAATCGATTACATAAGATATTTAATTTAAGACTGAATTGAGTCATTGAAAGAACATTTTCCAAACATTACTTTTTAACAAAAAGTAAAGTAATATAACATAACAAATGTTTGTAAGTCATTATGACAAAGAACTCTAATTAAGTGTGGAATTCTCCAGCTCAATCGATTAGACAATTTCCTTATAAAATTTCACAAAGCGTACCTAAGGCTCCTTGATGCATTTTAAAAAGTGCTGTAACTGCAAATATTGACTTTGTGCAGCTCATTACTGCACATAGCCTTTTGCACAATCCTCTTTATAGCTGTTTACATAATGCTACGTTACCCCAAACATATGGTATAGATATAGATTTAAACGTTAATTTAAAGGAAACATTCATCTCATTGATTCGACTATTATTTCAGAACTTACATAAGACCAAACAGTAATCAGTCAAGCCGGGATGCAGTGATGAGCGTCCTGTTTGTCCTGTTGGTCAAATCCCATATTTGACATTTACCTCCAGTGATAAGTCTGGAGAGGCTGATGAGGATAATGTTTATGATCAGAGTGATTACTCATCATTTAAAGGTCAAATTTATTAGAAATTTTGATTTATTACATATTTCATTAAATGCAAATTAAATCAATGAATAGTAGTTGCTTAAAGACAACAAGTTGATGTCTTCTAAAACAACACAATTCCACAGTCAGGTCTTTAATATGCTTTAACTTTTCTCATGGTTCAGAGATGTGCAAAGACAAACCTTCTGGCAGGCATGCTGCGATTGCTTAGTATTCAGGATGCTTCCAGCATTCAGAAATATTAATACCTCAAGTCCGATCAATGGCCAAACAAAACAAAAAGGACACCTGTGAGGAAGACACTACCTCATGATATATTGACTATTACAGACAGAAGAATGAACAGAAAGGGTTGAATGGGAAAGCTGGCCAACAGGTTTGTACTGGCTTAAGGAAAAATGATGACTTGCAGGAAATTATACTGCCTACAATTTCCTGTCACTGGTAGGAGTGTCACAATCAATCACTGAGATTTTTTTTATTCTAATCTGTTTCAGTTGCCTGTTTGTTCTCTATTCAGCCATCCATTCACCATTTCAACCCTTTAGTCATCCATTCATCCATCCGTCCATCCATCCATCCATCCATCCATCCATCCATCCATCCATCCATCCATTTATCAAGGGGTTGGGATATGAATTATGTAAAAGCCATATATGACAGTTTATGTATTATTTCATACCATTTGAAATGTCACAGTGCAGCTTTTATTTACGATTTTCCATATTTTCTCCTTGCATACTGTACATGGGTCTCAAGTTTCCCTCCATCTCCCAAAAATATGCTCTCTACACTTAATTTTATGGGTGTTCCTGGGATAAACTTTTGATTCACAGTGACCCAGACCTGGATAAAGTAGTTTAAAAAAATTGGCATGAGAAAAAAGGTAAATAAAGAAGTCTCTGCATTAGTGAAACAGATTTTACTTTACCAATCATATATACCCATTGTGCCGCCTGTGCAGTTCTGGCTCAATGACACAACAAGACCTCAGAGGACCTCATGGTGTCTCACACTGGAATGTTAGCGATGGTTCCTTCGGCTGCTGTGGGCCGTGGGGATTGGGCTTTTTGGTCCGGCACATGCCATGGGTGCAAAATCGGATTGGGATTTGCTGAGTTTGGAGGCCAGACAAGTAGTCTTGACCTTGTCCACCATGTTGGACTCCATGCATGGTGGGCTGTGGTGCACTGGGTGTTTTGGTGCCTTTCTATCGTGGCCAGTATTGACTCATTGATTTTTTATTTTTTTTTGGCAACTTGTGCTGCACTGACTTTTCTTTGTGATTAGACTGGACAGGTTGTCCATTTCTCCCTATGGGAATGGGTGAGCCTTGGGTCCCCTTGATCCTGTCATCAGTTTACTGGTATATAATTGATAACCAATGTTCATGAGTTAATGTTATAGCTGATTGGTGTGTATACAGTACACAGCTATTAACAACTACCTTGGGTATGGAAGTTCAATTTTAAAATGAAATTATGCCTATGATAACGATGGGATAGGATAGGGTCTGTCCACGTGTTTTTCGGCACATCTGGCAATGGATTCTCCCCACCCTGGAGGTTCTTCCTATGTTTCTGTGTCAGTAACGTACAGGTAGTGTTACCAGCTCGACACCCAATTGTATCTGAGCACGTGGGGGTGAAGGACCTTACTCAAGAGTCCAACAATGGAAGCCAAGTGGCATCGGAGCTTGAACCGGGGACCTCGTGATAAGCAGTAAAACGCCTTAACAACCGACCTGCCTCTGCCCCCATGTCTCTGTTAAGCTACGCGAAACTGTAATATAAATGTTATGTTATATATGTAAATGACTTGCATTTCTATTTAAATTACAGTACCCACGCTGTGCACACCACTTACCATTCTTGTTAACTGAAGATTGAGGCTAAGTTCTTGAGCAACATTTCTATTTAACCCCACACATATCCACCTGCTTTATTTTATGGTCCATGGTTAAACTTGTTTTTAATTTTCCTAAGCTTAATGCACCATTTGTCATTCTACATTTCTACCTAATATGCCTGTATAATCAGTTCTCACAGACGATAACGTGAGGCAGGGAAACAAACACAACAGAATTACAAGCTAAATAACAATGAAGCTAACAAATAAATATGAATAAATGAAGATAACTACTAGAGTCAGTGCTACATGGGTGAAATGCAGATGAGTCGATTTTGATAATCTGTGAAATTGCAGAGTCTTTTACTGAGAAACTTGTTTGTGTTAGAGTGAATTAATGTGCATGTCACCTTTTACACGTTGGCTTACGTGACTCATGAGGAGACGTGAGGTGAAGAGTGAATGGCGCGGTATTGCCTAAGAGGGAAGACAAATGATAGACCTCACAAAGGCTACAGAGCAAAAAAACAGAAAAGGGGGACGAGGGTGACATGGCTAACCGGTGCGACTGGTTTTAGTATGGGTGTATATCAAACTGGCCTCCATTCAAGCTGCACATTTGTGAGGGAGCAACATGTCCTTCAATGCATCATTACAGGCTGAGAACAACTCCCTTCAAAAAATAATGAAATATCTACATTTTTCTCTCGCAGAGATCTTTATGTGTCTCCTGTCATGAATAAAACATCAACTACAGGGTTTCATTCTCAGTCGGACACAACACACGCACACACAAACAGAACATTCAGCCCTATTCATAACCATTATGTATGGAACGTACAGAAGAACAGTATGAGGAATATCCAGAGAGTAACACTTCTCATTCTAGCTGTCTCAATTCTTCATTTAAACTGCAATCCAGGCAACTTCATTACCTGCCGTGGGTGTGTTAGGAACAGGGATTTTTGTTCCTACTATAAGAACTCCTACTATTATAATAAAGTCTGTCCTGTACTCATCTCAGGGTTCTTACTCACAGTATACTTATAATGAACATCTGTTCAACACATTTAAATCACATGTATGAGTGTACATGTTTCAGAGGAAGAACTTGTTTGCCTGTGCCCGTCCTTGTTGGTAGATATTTCAATTTACTGGATCCCATAACAACACAATGGGTGGTTTGAATTCAGTTCAATTTATTTGTATAGTGCTTTTAACAATGTTGTATGAGAGCTGGCTGGTGGAAGGTGATGGACGGGGGCGGGTTAGCTCATTGGTTAAGCTGTTGGACTATTGATCGGATGTTGCTGGGTTCAAACGCAACACCCCCAAATTGCTTCTGTTGCCAGTGAACCCCTTAACCTTCAACTGCTCAGATGTATAATGAGATAAAAATGTACAGTAAGTTGCTCTGGATAAAGAGTGTCTGCCAAATGCTGTGAATGTACAACTGACAGGTGGCCAAATTAGAGGAAAAACATCTGCAAATAGCATTATGTTATATCTTTTATCTCAACGCTTCGCTCATGTTATGTGTGAGAGCTGGCAATACACCCTGAATATGACACCAGACCATTTTAAAACTTTCACTTCCTGCATTTTTTGTTTTCTTTTTTTTTCCATTTAAATCGATTCGCCAGATTCTCTTTTGCTTTCCTTCCATAGTACTACACATCTCCTCTCTATAGTCTTACTTTCCACTGAGGGTAGGTGGGCACAATTACTGCCTGTCTCCTTAAGCTTCTCCAGCTGAGTCGATCCACTCCGTACCAGAGCCCAGAGCTCAGATGACATCAGTTAACAGCAGATGCCAAGGGAGTGTGAGACTGTGAACGCACACGCGTGCACACACGCTACATCCCATTAGTACCAGACTTAGCAATCTGTCTCTGATCACACAGACGAGAGACAGCAAGACAGAGAGAGAGAGAGAGAGAGAGAGAGAGAGAGAGAGAGAGAGAGAGAGTGTGAGAGAAAAAGAGAGAGAGAGACAGAGAGAGAAAGAAGTAGAGCGATGGCAGTCTTCGTTGCCCCCGGCGACTGCCTGTGTTCCTCTGCCAGTGCCAGGTGGTAGCCGTACACAGATGCCCGTTCACTCAACTGGCAGCAGATTGACACAGAGGTCACTGCTTCTTAATTAAGATTTAAGTGAGAGCGAAAACATTTGCTTGCTCTGTCAGACATCCCAGGAAGAAGTCCTGAGGTGCTTTTGAATTTGTTTGACTTGCCTAGATTTCCTATTTTGCTACAGTGAAGCTCTATCCTGCAGCCTTATGCTGCAGAAGGATCTTATTAACGGTTCTGAGTTGCCATGAATGAACCTCACTGAACACATTTTTCTCTGCTCCGCTGCTTTGCCTTATACAGGTATGAGAAAAAAAGTTCCATAACATAATACTTTAGATATTTCAATTTACTGGATCCCATACAGCACAATGGGTGGTTTGAATTCGGTTCCATTTATTTGAAATGTATTTGTATAGTGCTTTTAACAATGGGCATTGTCGCAAAGCAGGTTTACAGAAATAAACAATTATGTACAGAAATTGAAAAAAATGTAGGAAAAAAAAAACAGGTATTATTATGAGTTTGTACCTGATTAGGAAGCCATAGGCGACGGTGGCAAGAAAAAAAAAAACTCCCTGAAATGGCAATAGGAAGAAACCTTGAGATTATCCAGACTCAAAAAAGGAACTCATCCTCATTTGGGTGATATCAGATAGTGCAAGCATAAACCAATCCGTGAAAATCTGTGTGCTTTAAGGTTGAAAGTTCAATTACATAACCGACAAGGTGTTTGAGTTGATATAAAGTCCACTGGTGCAAAACTGTTCATTTCATTTCTGCAGCTATTGAGGAACTGCAGTCACAACCCATCACAGAAAAAAAAAACTTCCCACATCAGTCAAAACTATCTTCATAGTCCTCAGTCACCACACACATCCCCGAGCAGACACAGGGCCATCCTCAGCAGCAGATAGACGATATCGAGTCTAGCTGAATGATACACGCCTTGAATACTAGATTCTGTACCCCATATTGTATAGCACCGGGGGGCCTCAGACCCTCAGTATTGTGATGATTTTCAGTCGCATCTTCTTCCTGTACCATGTATGCAGTACTTCTAGCGTAGGCTCCAGAGCTACTGTGATCTAAAACAAACATTTTTTTCTGTACTGCATGTGTCTGTTTGGAAATTAGGTGAGAGCATCTCTTTGTCCTTATTACAGTTATTGAATTGTTTTAGATCACGGTAATGTTGAATTCTCTGTAACTGCACAGTTCCTCCTGAAAGGCAAATCAAAGGTTTAAACTGTTTAGCTCATTCTACTACCTATCGTTTCTATAGTAACAGTTTATTCACATGCACTTAATAGCAGATACTCTGGCAAACATTTCTGTAAGGATGCTTTCTTTTAAGTATAAAAGAAGGTAGAGCATTGAGGTAAAGCTGTTTCTTAATGACGACGTACGTCCACACACTTCTGCATACACCAATTGACACGCTGCAAAAACTTCATTTTGAGGTGTTAAAGCATCCACCCCTCGCCCCCTATAGTTCTGATCTTGCACCATCTGACTTTCACCTGTTTGGTCCTCTGAAAGCAGCCCTTCATCTAGAGGATGAAGATTCTAATGAAGAAGTGAAGACAGCGGTGCATGCAGCTCGGCCTAAAACTTTTCTTAATGAGGGAATACGAAAGCTTTTTGACAGATGTAAAAAAAAAAAAAAAAGTGCATTGAAAAGCGAGGAGATTATGGCAAAAAATGATGTATTTCCTAATTTAATTACAATAAAGCCTCCAGCCAGACTCATCCTCCTGAATTTACAGAAAACTTCTGGATTGTCATCGAGAGGAAGATGAAAACCATCAAGCAAAGCAGGGCGGTTTCCTTTCTTTCTTTTTTTTTTTTTTGCAAAAAGAGTTGTATAAAGCAATGTGAAAAAAATGTTGAAAGCATGATCTTGAGTTATTTTGATGTGTTGCAGTGTTGTCATTTCCTTTAAATATACACACTAAATAACAATAGTTATATTTTGAATTTAGGAGAAATATTGTCAGTTCACAAAAAAATAAACAAAACTGTTCACCTCACTATAACTGTATCACCTCAATACAGACAGTTACACCTGTTATTACAGGTGTTATTACACCTGTAATAATAATAATAATAATAATAATAATAATAATAATAATAATAAAACATAAGTAACATAAGTCATCTCTTATTTTTTCCAGAGCTATATTATTATTATTATTATTATTATTATTATTATTATTATTATTATTATTATTATTATTTTCCAGAGTGTGTGTGTGTGTGTGTGTGTGTGTGTGTGTGTGTGTGTGTGTGTGTGTGTGTGTGTGTGTATAGCTACTGGCATGTTACTGAAAAGTGGGTGGAAACTGGAAGACCTAGAGGAAACTCATGTGAAAGCAAAAGACAGTAGTTCAAAATCAGGATCAGACCAGAGACCTGGAAGGTGTGAAACTGCAGCACAACCTGTTACCAGATCGTGATACCCTTGAAGCATTTCAGTGAAAAATAAAGTGAGATTTAGTCTGGTTCCTTCCACCGCAGGTATCTTCCTTGCAGAACCTCAGGAGTGTTGAATTATATGAGGGTATTCAAGTCAAACCAGGACTTTTGATGCTGCAGAATAACAACCACAGTTAGGAGAGTAAAAACCTGCCTTTATTTCTCTATATATCTCCCTGCTAGACTAAAGCACTTATCCCAGTGGTTCACTAGTGCTTGGATACCATCAAGGAAGTAAAGTTCTCACCATGCCAGATCCATGATTAGACCGCTGCTGTGTGTCTGAAATGCTGGCCTCCCAGGAAATACTGTAACGGCCCAAACATGTGGAATTGTCTTGGAGAGAGGTCAGGACTCTATTGTTCCAGTAATGTGCAAGTGGTGTTTGTGAAAAATACAGCTCCCACAGACAGATGTGTCTCTTCCACAAGTTGGCAACACATTATCCTTTCAAATCTTTTACTGTGACTGTGTCCCATCATACTCATCATAATCATCTGTTATTTGTATTGTTTATTTTCACATCAATCCATCACCAAGTCCAAATTTGATATGAACACGGCTCATACAGTTGGCACAATGCTTTCAATTATCAGTTTTCAGTTATATGGTTAAGTGCAGACAATGCCAGAAGGCACTATCCATGCACTATGTAAATTGTGTATGGCCCCGCAAAATACTCAAGGCTTCTGTCAAGTCAAAGTGAATGTCACTATTGACGATTTTATTGAGCAGATGAAGAAAAACTATAATCAGTGAAATTTCAACACAAATCATCTTCTGTTCTCTCCTTTCCAAGACTTATGTCAGCAAATAACAGTAAAGTTGATGCATTAACTTGAAGTGCATCAGTGCAACTTGAAGTATTAAGAACTAAGCTAGAAATCATAGCTTGATGCATATCTAGTCTCTTACCGTGCTCTTCTCTCCAAATTGTCATGTGACATGACTTTTACAGGAAAAAGCTGGAAGCCTGTCTACATGATCCTGGCACAATATCTTCTCTTCACTACTCAACCCACAGGCTCCTACTGCTTCGTCCTCTCTGACTGCTGATGACTTCACCACATTGTACGACGGGAAAATTGCAGCAATCCGTCAGACCTTTGCTCCCAACCCAACCACTACAGCAGAATTTCAGGACCTTCCCTCCCCTTAGAAGAATTCTCCAACCTGTCAACTGATAAGATTCAGCACAGCATCTCGACTTCCAATCACATCACCTGTTCATTAGACCCAATTGCTTCCACAATGCACCAGGCCATCTTACAAGTCCCACCATCTCGTTGGGATCAAGGAAGACATGTTTCTAGACTCTCAGCTGTTCTGGCACCTACAGTAAGTGATTGAATGAACTTCCTGTAGATGGCCGTACAGTTGAGTCTTTGGCAATATTTAAATGACGATTGTTTCTTCAGTACTTCTCAGTCTCTCCCCCCACCCAAAAAAATAAAATAAAAATCCCGGCAGTGTTTAACTGATGGTACTTAGTTATGAACTATTTATTGCATTACATAAACACCAGTGGGCCAAAAAGCTTTCATATGCACATGCATGAAATGAAACTTGAGCTTTAAGAGTGTGATAGCACTCCTAACAAAATTTATTTTTTAAACAACACATTAATGCTCTTGTCTCCCAGTCATGGTTTACTTACAACACTGGGCTACTGCAAGATGGAATGCAATAGATTGGCAATGGCTATTGATTAAATATTAAACTTAAAATAATGATTATCTGTGCATTGCATGGATACACATCTATCAGTAAATTATCACTATTAAGTATAGCATTTTACATTTCAAAATGCAGCTGACATAATGAATAGCAGTATTGCAATATATATAATTTATAGGCATTTACAGGTGTGATTACGGTGCAATGTCAAATAGTTTACTTGACACACTGGTCGGGTAAGAGGACTCCTTTGGCAGACTTGACGTGAAGTCAGGACTGGCTTTGAGTACAGAAATACGCATAATTTGTTTTATCAGCAACACATTTATTGTATTGGATTTCCCAGATGTTCCTTTATTACTAAACGTGCTATTTGTTAATTCATTAGCGAAAGAGGGAATGTTTGCATTTTCCTTTCTAAATGCAATATACACCAATTAACCATTTTATTGGGAACACCTGTACACCTGTTCATTTAAGCTGTTATTCATTTAATCATTTATTGCATTAACCCACAAGAAACAGGTTACTTTTTTTTCACTAAACTGTCACCCGGTGCCCACTGTAGAGTCCTGTTCTTCGCTGACAAGAATAAAATTCAGTGTGGCTTTCTGTTGTTGTACTTAAACCCACAAAAGATTTCACCTATCGTGCATTCTGAGATGCTCTCAGCTCATCATCAGTGTGCAGAGTGGTTATCTGAGTACCACTGAGTACCACTGAGTGCCACATCAATGAGTAGATTTTTGTGCATAAAAAAACAGGAAGTGAGTTTACGCAGGAGACTCGTATCGCATTTTTCAAGTCAACCTAAATAATATAGTTTCAAGCAATGATGACTGGTCCAAGCACCCTGTGCCATCGCCACCCCAGTTGCACTGCACAACTTGCACACCCCTGCTGAAAAAAAACAGCATAGACCAGCATGATTTATATTGGTCTTGCTAGTTAGTGCTGGTCTGGTGCTGGTTTAGCTGGTGAACCAGCAAAACTGATGGAAGACCAGCATGCCTGCTGAAAAATCCAGAGTAGGCCAGCAATATTTTATATGCTGGGCCACCATCAAGGTTTTGGTAGTTAAAACTGGTTACCATTTTAGCTCATTATCTTGTTTTTTAATAGCTAGTACTGAAAATAATGTGTGATGTAAATACATGGACTGTGTAGTGTTATCTTTAAATGGATATACATACAATAGACAAAAATAATCCATTTACCAAAATCATGTAAATACATTATTTTACATTTATTAAATATCTGTGGTTTGTCTAAAAACACAACATAAACCTTTTATATAAATGCACTTTTATTTTAAGTAATCAATGGAAATCACTTAAAACTGAAAAACAACAACAACAACAACAACAACAACAACAACAACAACAACAACAAAAAACAGCATAGACCATATGTGTATGGTTAAAAATAATGGAACATTTTAAGTTATTTTGACGGTTACCAAAAAAGCTGGTTACCAGCTTGACTAGCAATTATACCAGCAGGGTTACCAGTATACCAGCACCAACATCATGGGGTCAGCTGTTTTGGCGGTGGGACCACTTGCATTTTTTTTGGTAATCATCTAAATTACTTAAAATGTTCCATCATTTTTAACCAAACATACGTGTAATGTATCGATTTATATCTTTATTTGTTAATGTACACTCACATATCTATAAAACATTTTGTTTTCTGCCATCTCAGTCTCCCCGAAAATCTTTTTGAAACGCGTCATTAAAATGAACTAAAATGAACACACACACATATCCATATATCCATATATCTATACATATATATCTATAGAAATCTTAAAGTGTCTACTTTTAAATGTAGCAAGCTTTCTGCCACACTTCATTCACTGATAATGACCTGAGACAGGACACGCCCACACGCAGTTCACAGGGAAACAGTCAGGGTAATCTACATACAAGGGCACGCCCCAAAACACACACACACACACACACACACTGAGTAGATCTGATCATTTTCCTGCGCGTGTGGAAGATGTTAGGCACTGTACAGGTTTCTAAAGCTCTACAGAATGTTCTGGACAGTGGGAGGAGTTTAGACTTACCACCTCAGAACATCACTGAGACTCCAACAGAGAATGAAGGAGGAGAATACAGCAAGCTGTTACCATGGGTAAATTTTTAAATCTAATATAATCCTTATCCTGATAATATAAAACTAATATTAATTTATTTTCCCTCATTTTCTCACAAGCTTTTGCCAGTTTATGTGAAACATTGTCATTTACATGGTTTGGTTAGCATGTAGATAACACTGCTAAATCATGCTAACATACTGCCTTATATAGCTTAGCACAAACAGGTTAGCTCACAGATGGCTAAGCTAATACCTTACCGTATGTAGATTACAGATGGTTGTCAGTATCAGCTGTGGTGTAAATGTTTATAATATATTCACCCCATTTTGGGTAGCTTCATGTTATGGTAGCTATTTGATCCAGTTTTTGGTTAGCTTATTACACTGCTGATATTTAGCACAAACACTTTAGCTCCTGTTGCCTAAACATTGTAAAAATTTGTTTTGCCTTTATGCATGGTGAATAGTTATTCATGATTATTAACAGTAATTTTATTATCATCATGCTTATGTTTCTTTTTCCTTTTTTATTAACCGTTGTAACCATGAAAATGATCAGCCACTTGTTTTATAGAGACCAAATGCAAACAAGCAGGCAATATACAGACGGACCATCACTATGTCATGTGAACCTCGACCACGACTGGGGTCTGGATTCAGGATGATCTCTTGAATTTGTGGTTGACCACACGATAAGGCGTCACCTGTGACTGCACACAACCAGCACATGGACTGACCTCAGATGCCAGGAAAGTTACCACTTCTGGTCACAGGGTCTGTGTGAATTGCAAATAAGTTTATGGTAAGCAGCCATAAACACCATGGAAATGCCAGGTATGCGATGTTCACTTGTGTCTTGAGTTAAACAAGAACTGCTTTTCGAGAGAGGCACAAAGATGTGTGAATGTGTATAGGGTGTAAAAGTGGGCTTTTACAAACCTAACACCCTTTCTTCATAGTGCACTGTCCCACTGTTTTACCCTGAATGTCTGTTTGCACGGCCATATTTACAGTATGCCAGAAATGTGCCTTCTGTGTATAAGATCATCTGTGTCACTCTTCCCTCAATCCTGGACATTTACTTTGCACTAGGTGAAAGAGGTGACATTTATATGTTCATAAGTAAGTAAAATACACAAATGGCAGCACTACTTCAGGGCCCATAAACACGCAGACCCCTAAATAACGAGTGAGGGCCAAGCTCATTCATTTACACTCCTGTGGTGTGAAAGTAACTGTGTGAAAGTGTCCCTGAGAGGTTGGTCTCATGTTTTGTTTTTGTTATTATTTTTTTAAGAAAACCTATTTGCTGTTCATTTTTAAATTATCATATTGTTACAAATGTGCATATTATATATATTGTTACATATTACACAATGTTAATATTGTTTGTGTTGGCCAATAAAGCTGATTTTATACTGATTCTGTTTTATATTTTACATATTGGATGACAATCTTCCATGTATTCTGGCTTTTATACCATACCAACATTAGATGGGGTGGTGAACAGCATAGTATCATGCCACTATAATGCAAAATGTATGCTGGTATGCTGTGGACCAGCATCAGTAAGGTGTCCAGCATACCAGCACCAAAACACAACATATGCTGGTATAATTTTAATTATGCTATGCTGTTTTGTTCAGCAGGGACATCACACACTATACAGGGCTAATGTCAGTTTGAACCCAAAATATTTGTTGAGTGCGTTAGTGTGTGTGTGTGTGTGTGTGTGTGTGTGTGTGTGTGTGTGAGAGAGAGAGAGAGAGAGAGAGAGAGAGAGAGAGAGAGAGAGTAAGGGAGAGAGGTGTGTGCGCGTGTGTGGAAAGTCCACCTAAATATAAGATCTGTACCTGCATTGTTTCATAAAACCTAACACAGTGGCTGGTTAGCATATGTTCTAATAATTTGCATTTCCTATTGAAAAAGGCAGCTTAAAAATGCTAACACTGAAAAACCTGATTTAGCCAATGTTAGCATCATTTCCTGCATTATCCTTTGTACTATTTGTACTTCAACCAAAAGCTGAAAAACCATGCTGTTTGTCACCAAGCCAGCAGTCCAAATTTATGTCACCACAGGTCATGCTAACTATGACTTAGCACACAAACTCACATTGCACAAAATGCCATATGCATCCTGCTGTCTAGCCTGAAAGTGTTTTGACACCAGTGCCTGCTCCTGTCTGATGTTCATAGTGGTGACAGGTGTCATGGTGCAGTTCAGATACAGCTTTGGAGATGCTGAGGGGGAGGCTGTCAGCTTGGCTTTATAATAAACAAAAGTGCTATCAGCAAGGCATTAAAAGATTCCCCTCAGTTTTGCTGTAGGATGGGGAGTATAATTCAGTTTCACGATTCTGTCAAACAGCCAAACATGGCCTCCTGTCGCGTGAAAAGAGATTTCTTCCAATATGCGAATAGCAAGGTGTAAATCTGCTGTGTACAATGTTACAAGAGATACCTGCACTGTGTGTGTGTGTGTGTGTGTGTGTGTGTTTGTGTGAAATGATCTGTAGGTGGGTTAAGGTGTGATTCTGGTGAAGGTGGCAATAGGGGTGTGAGAAAGTTCAGTATCATCTAGTTGTTTGAATAAAAAAAGAGAATAAGTGTTTCTTTGTATAAAAGGAAAGGTGAGTGCCTTCACAGAATCCCACTCCTGCCTGCCTACAACATGAGTCACGAGCTCAGATTAACAAATATTACACTTCTAGCATCCAACCATCCAATATATGCGTTTTAAGTGTGTACAGTACATGACTTACATAATCTGTGTTTGAATCCTTCACGTGAATTCATGTACATGTAAAAGATTCAAGGTACTCCAGTGTTATTTGATTTATAATTAGTAGTTTATATGAAGTACATACTTCACATAATTAGTACTTTACATAAGTACACAGCATTATTATATCAATAGTTAAATTACAAGGTATATTTCAATAGTGTGTTTAACATTCCAGAAGAAAGGTAAATGTACAACATCTGTTTTTTCGTGGCCATTTTTATACCTTTGACTTCATGATGAGTTAATAGTGTTCTGGGTTTATAGTCTGTTGTGTGTGTTGGCGGATAAAAGTGTGCATGTGTTTAAATCATCTGTTTTTCAGATCCTGGTGAGTGGACCACAGCGAAAAATCCTTCAAGAAACTTCAAAGCACCTTTTCACTGGTCACTTAACTAGAATGACATCAAACACAGATTCAGCCTGAGAAAGTAGGAAGTGCGAGGGAGAGAGTGAAATATAAGTGTGACTATGCTGGCTATCAGAATTCATTTCACCTAATGTAACATTTCAGCTTAAATGAAACTCTGCTGGGCTTTATATGAAACACTTGCATAGATGTGAATACAGAAATATAATATGACTCATGCTTTTGCTGATAAATCATGCCTGTACTTGATTTATTACTTTTACTATACAGTAAGTACTGTACTTATGCATTTATATTTAGTAGATGTTTCTATTCAAATTGATGCTCATGGTTAAAATCTTTTCCGAGCTTAGAAATGGGAAAGTAGGTGATGGTGATACAAAAGCCACATGATGAAAATCCCCACCAAATTACCAGAAATAAGTACAAGATAGCAGTAAGAGAAATTGAATTGTCATCAACAATAAATAAATAAATAAATAAATAAATAAATAAATAAATAAATATTACAGCTTGAATGGCATATTAATGCAACATGGAATGATAAAAAAAAATATTAAAGAAATTAATTGATCAAATCAAAGTGAATCAAATAACATATACATTACATTCTTAACAAGAATAGATGTTATAAAAGGCCCATTTCAAAATGGTTGATATTTCCATTCAGGGTGAATGTATCTATATACATTATATCAATATATCTATATAAGGGGGCAGGGGAAGCTTGGGGGTGTTGGATTATTTAGCATGGTCCTCTACCCCCATGTACTCAGATACAACTGGGCATCAATCTGGCAACCTGTTCACATAAGTAACTGGCATAGAAACAATGGATATATCTCGCACGTGGACGGACCTTATCCCTAGCCCCTACAAATAGGATTCAGATTGTGCTCTACCAAAAAGTTAAGCAGGATGTTTAGGAGTCATCAGTTGGAATGTCCTCTTCTGACTGTTCTGGTCTAAACTAGTCATCTTCAACAAGCTCCCAGGTCAGAGTCTTTTTGTTTTCAGTCATTATTGAAGCATATCTCAGGCAGACGCACACATCCTCTGAGACCAAAGCTGATCCTGGCTCTGCCTCAGGCAGATGTTTAGATTGCTTGAACAGATTTAGATGCACCTGCTGCCACCCAACTCGGTTCATATAAAGATGAAAGCAGCTAGCTCAAGTGTCTCTTCTGTTAAAGCTTGCCAGCATTACATTGATATAAACTCAGGGTGATGCAAAACTGATGCCTTAGGTCTTTTCAGTTTATTGTCTTTGCATGAGTAGTTCAACATTATTTTGTGTTTTTGGTGTAGACTTCAGGTGGCACAGTGGCTTAGTGGTTAGCACTGTTGCCTTGCGCCTCCAGGTTCAGGTTCGATTTCCCTCGGGTCTGTGTTCATGGAGTTTACATTTTCTCCTCGTTCTTAGTGGGTTCCATCCGGGTGTTCTGTATAGTGATGATACACTATGATACACTACCATAGAGTCTACCATCATGGAGTCCGCAGGAGAACTGCCTCCGTCCTAAAGGACCCTACTCATCCCGAGCACAGACTGTTCTCACTGTTTCCTTCAGGCCGGAGATACAGAAGTGTGAGATGCAGGACATCCAGGCTACTCATCCAGGAACTCATTCTTTTCCACTGCCATCAGACTCCTAAATAGCTGACAGGAGTGTGCAATCATGGCCTTTTCAACTGTTTCCGACTACTGACACAGATCTTGGTCATTCATTGCAGACTTTGCACAATCATCTGCACAATAATAATCACGAACAATCATTTGCATAATCATTTGCACAGTTTGCACAAACTGTTGCAGCTTTGCACACACACTGCAGACTTTAAATAAATAAATGTATATATATTTAATCATTTTTCATATTTTCATATTCTGGCTTTCTTTCTATGTTTAATATCTATTCTTTTTTTATATACTTATTCTTTTTTATACCCATATTTATTTTTATTATTTTATTCTATTTTATGCTTATTCTATTCAATTTTTTAAGTTCTATTTTTTTCTTTTTTTTCTTTTTTTTTCTTAGTGGCATTCATTAGGGGAACAGCAAAGGAAAAATTTCATTATATGGGGGAGACATGTTTCTTTACTGTGCATAGGACAATACAACTTGAAACTTGATGTCACAAAAGGATATCCCACTTCTGACACGGAGCAGAGTTATTGTAGAGTGTAATTGCAGTCAGCAAAAAAGCCTACTTTCTGTAGGGTTGTTTCCAACAGCGGAGCTGAAGTATTCTCTTACTTAAAGTCACATTGGTAAGGCACAGCTTATGAGTCATTATATTATGCATGCCATTTCATTGATAAACTTAATAAACTAAAACGGAAGCACAAAAACTGAAAAAGAAGTTTTTTTGTGTTATTGAGTATGCAAATTTATACAGTACATCTGAAGCATTATTTGTATGATATATGTACAGTATATGCGATATGTACTGTGTATGTACTGTATATGTAGATTTATGATTATGCCAAATAACAGAACACAGTTATGAGCTTAAAAACCATTTATTTCTCTATATAATTCCCTGCTACACTTTTCCCAGCATTTCACTAACGCTTGGATACCATTAAGGTAAAAGATTTTCTCAGTACATTGAAACTACTTCATATCTGAAACTCACCCAGGAACGCTTTTAATGGTCCAAAACATGGTCCAAACATGTTGAAATGGCTTGGAACTCCCAGCTGAGTTTCTGTAATGTGCAAGTGGTGTTTGTGAATGATTGTGTGTGTTCAGTTCCAACAGACAAATGTGTCTCTTCTGAAAGTTGGCAACAAGTTATGGATCGATTTTCAAGGATCAGGTGTTACACTCACTGAATATTCACTGGAGCCACTGCAGTGGGCTCCGAGCCAGAATCATCACTCATAGAAATTTGCTCCTTTTCAAAAACATTTGCTGCATTCAAATGTTTTACTGCAGCTAAATCTTGCTATCGTATAGTACTTGAAGTCTTTTGTAGACGTTTATCAGTTTCATACCAGTATTCACAAGAAATTTCAAGTCCCAGTTTGACTTAATTTCCCCTTGTTCTTGATAATAAACTAATTAAGATGGATTTTGATTCGGATTTTTGATGTTCAAATTCACTGAATCCATGATGTTACTTTGTAAAGACTCTGTAAATAAAGGCAAATGTTCTTGTATGATCTGTTCTCTTTTTCCTTTCTTTCTGTCTCCCTGCCAGAATCAGGTTATTTAGGGTGATAATGGAACCACAGACCACACACAAATATCTCAAGGGTTAGATGGGCTATTAAAAAAAAAAACAACAACAAAAAAAAAACATCTGCCTATTTGCCTGACACTGTTTTATGAGACTCTTTGACAAATGGTCTACATGATTACTTGATTACTCTAGGCTGTGATTAATAATTTCACTCTAACTTCAATTTCACATAATTGATGCTGATAACAGTGGGCCTGAGCCACATGAGCTGCAATATCTATCTTTGTCACTGGTTTCAGAGGTGATAATTATTTTCATTTAAAATGAACGTTTCCTGCCCTGATTATAACTTATTTATAAATAGCTGCCAATTTCAGAAGGGATCCTATTAATCACTTTTATGCTGTAATAGATAGAAAGTAACCTGCTTGCCTTTAAATATTAGGTTGATTGGAACTTGATAATAAATATGCATTTAGTGCAATTTGGATTCCATTTTTAGGCTAAAGTTTTTTCCCCCCTGTGTTATGGAGTTTCCTTGTCAGTGTCACCGTTGTCTTGATCATTATGGGGTCAAGACTTATTATGCGATCTAGAATGGGCAGAGGCAATTCTAGAGATTATTAGGGCCCTAGGCAAAAAAAATAAATGCAGGGGGGCCTCTTCAATCAGCATTCTTGACTGTTGTCTTAAAAATCTGAAATAAGCTTATCAGCCCTCAGGGGTCCTGTACTCGTCTGGGGCCCCAATCAGTTGTCAATTAACAAACAGTACCTCTGAGAAAGGAGGATGTAGCGCATGACAAGAACCACCATGTAAGTTTACATGGTAGTATTCACACTGATTGAATTACAGAAATGTAAAAGTTAAAAGTGGTAGTCTTCCTTCTCAATGCTTTGTGCAATATTTTCATTATTCATAGAAAATAAATAAAGAAAACAATTTCAAATAGATCATTTCCAGTAAGTACTTTGTCTGGTCAGGGACAAGGTGGATCCAGAACATACTGTATCCTAAGAGTACAGTACAGGGTCTGTAGTGGAAATAAACCCTGGATAGCATAGCAATCCATCACAGGGCACCATGCCCACACACATTCACACCAGTTGAGTGGCAGTTTAGTGTTGCCATTCAGTCTACTGGTCTTGCTTTTGGATATGGAGGAACCCCACACAGACAAGGGGAAACACACATAGTAATACAAGGTGAGAATCTGCCTGGTTCCTATAGAGCTGAGAGGCAGGAAAGATATTTACAACAAAGCCCCTGTGCCATTCTAATTTAATGACAACTGAATGAAAAATTTTTTTTGTTGTTTAAACCACTGTGTCAGGTCAGTTACAAAATCAGGCCTCAGATTGCACATCACTTTTTTTTTTTACACAAAGTTGTAAAATGTTACTTGCTATAACTAGCTACATATCAAATGTAATATGAAAACAGCAGGATTGTCAAATCTTGGCAGAATGTAGCCTGCATACGGTGGCTTAGTGGTTAGCACTGTCACCTTGCACTTCCACTTCGTATTTGATTCGCGGACAGGTCGTTTCCCGCCTCTGTGTGCTGTTTTTTCTGTGCTTGGTGGGTTTCCTCTGGGTACTCCGGTTTCCTCCCACAGTCCAAAAACATGCAGATTAAGCTACAGTAAGTGGCGTTCCCAAAATTGCCTGTAGTGTGAGCAGTAGTGATGATTATTCCTCAAATGGCATGAGAATGGCTAAGTATGACATTTTAAATATGCTTAACAAGTACACGTAATCCTTATATTTAGCTAATACAGGATTTCATAAAAAACCATATGATATATGTAAATGTGTAACTAGGTGCTAAAATTGCAACTGCTTGTAATGTTGCAGGCCGAATCAGTTTGCTAGGTGTACTAGCGTTATCTAATATCCATATCGTCAGCTGATGTACTCTATGTTAGCTGCAGGGTACACTGCATTTTTAATGCATGCTTTTTTTTTTTTAACTGTCAATGTGGAGAAGCAAGAGAAAAAGAGATGGTGAGGGGACACATTGCTGAAAAATCCAGCTACCAGCTGCCACAACACATGAGTGTCTGGATGGTTGGTACTAATGCTACATCATAGGCATTTTTAAAGAAATTAACACAACAGTCAGACATTTAGCAAATCCCAGAAAATGTGGATCAATTTAGTGAAATAATAAGGAAGCTGCAAATTAACTTACCAGTTAAGATGGTCTACCGGACTGATGAGCTTTTACATCCGATAGCTATTTTGTATTTTTAATCATTCTTTCTGTCTTTCTTTTTAAAAGCAGGACAGATTGTAAACCAACAGTGGGGGCCAAGAGTCTATGACCACATTGAAATTTTGATTGTTTTTATTTGTTTTGTTTTTTTCAACTGAAAGTAGACAGAAAGTTTTATAATGCCAAAATAGTTTAAACAAAGAAAGGAAATCTTATTTAATAACCTAAATATTTAACACGCAGGATTTTGCACCAGGTCCCTATTTAAATTTAAGCAAATACGTGATATTAGTTGTGTCTATGTTGTTATCTGCTTTGTACAAAAGGTCAGTCTTTCCTCATGCCTAATCTCTTCTATTGAAGCACACACTTAGAAAACACTCTGATGAACTGGATCTAAAATGGATCATAAGGTTTAACACAAATTTGTGGATGCCATGATAGCTTGATTGCACACTGTCATGAAATGGACCTAACCCACTAAAGAGTCGTTGTCAGTGACATAGGTGTAACAATCTCTCCCATATATCACATCATAATGATGAATTAAAATGACTAACCATTATAAAACATGATAAAGTGGTTGCCCTTCTCAATACAATATATCTGGCAAGCGGGGAATAACACACATGCACCCCACCCCAGTGGGAGACTTGGTTGCATCCAGCCCATCCTCTGCACACAGCACAAACTTCATGCACAAGCAAAAGCAAGCACATAAACAATTTAAAGAGGGGGGAAAAAGGATAAATTCTTATCCAAAATTCCTTGTTTACTTTTACTGGAACAGCAAATTGATGAATTACAATTCTGTTACTTTTATGCAAATTGAAATATTTCATGCTTTTCAAGAGGTTCTATTTGTGCCTCAGTGGTCGGTTTCTCGCCTGCCATTCCGAAAGTCCATCCAGTGATCCAGTGACTGGGCTTTAGGAATGTCAGGCGAGATTCGAAAAACACACAAGGGTGTTTTTCACAAAAAAATAAAAATAAATAAATAAATAATTAAACTGACCATCCTCATGAAAGACAAAAGTGTTCTTCTGACTTGAGATCACCCTTGTGTCTTTTTCGACTACCATTATATATCCACCAGACACAAGGGTGATCTCAAGTTATATGGGACTCCCTTGGACCCCCTACATTGGTAAAGATCTCAGTGTTGAACCCAAAGTTACACCCTTGGTCAGTAATATTGTTTCTAATGAAAATTGTTGTATAAAGCTAAATAGAAGCATGTTCACTACCGCTCTCAGGCTTTCATGGACATTATTTGACTGATTAGAAATGACCAAAAATAATAGTACTCATTTGTCGTTCTGGTAGAGTAGAGCACTGTACTGTATATAGCTATACTGAATATAAAGGGGGTCCAAGTTTGGATTCTGGCTATATGTCTGTATTGCATACATTGTAATATGCTTTGGATAGTGTGGTCTTAATTATTATTGCCTGTAAAAAAAAAAAAAAAAACGACAATAATCAGTGTGGGGTAAGAACACGGTGAAATATTTCATGCTTTTCAAGAGGTGCCTCAGTGGTAGGTTTCTCGCCTGCCAACCCTAAACCCCAGTCACTGGATGGACTGGACAGTGGAGGTGGATATACGCCCTTGGACCCCACTGCATTGGTAAAAATCTCATTGTGCAACCCAAAGTTACACCTTTGGTCAGTAATATTGTTTCTAATGAAAATTGTTGTATAAAATGAAAAAAAAAAAAATCTAAATAGAAGCATGTTCACTACTGCTTTCAGACATTATTCGGACATTATTTGACATTTATCATTCTGGTAGAGTATATAGGCATACTGCATATGAAGTTTTGATTCTGGCTATGGCTGTATTGCATATGCTGTAATATACTTTTGATAGTGCGGTCTTAATTATTATTGCCTGTAAGAAAAATGACAATCATCAGTGTGGAGTAAGAACACGGTGAGATATTATGCGCATGTGATAATAAGCAGAAGAAAAAGTGCGTATCGCTTTAACGACGGGTTTCTGACGTCACCCTGATGTGCATCATCCAGATGACGGAGAGAGAGAGAGAGAGAGTGTGTGTGTGTGTGTGTGTGTGTGTGAGAGAGAGAGACTCTGTTCATCCTCTGCATTTCGCCAGTCGCAGAGTGCCCGAGGAAACACGGCGCTTTATAAAAGGCAGGGCAGCTAGTGAGGTTATGTGCTAAGTGTGTGCGTTAACTCCAAGCCCTGGAGCCTGCAGGTTGGTATGCGAGCGTTGTCAAGGCGACAAGCTGGGGGGCGGGGCCTGGAGCATCATCTCAGAGAGCTGTAAGAGAGAGCGAGAGGGAGAGGGAGAGAGAGAGACGCGCAGCATCTGGTCCAGGCGCCGGAGCAGTACGCCTCCCATCAGCGCAATAAACATGCAGACGGCTGGACTGACATGCTGATGGATTTAACAAGATGAGTTCACACTAAAGAGACAGCTTGGGGTAAGAGTGGGAAAAAAATAAATAAAAATTCATCAGAGAGAGAGAGAACGAAGAGAGAGAGAGAACGCGGCGCTATTTTAAGCCCAGGAGACTGTGCTGAGAGGCGCTGCGTGTGGATGAAGAGATCAGACCCGGCTATTCACTTTCGCCTTGTTTCCTGTCAGCCTCATCATCCAGGCTGTCTGTCTCTGTGGATGGACAGGATTCCTCACTGCAATCTCGACAGAAACAACTCGTAGCACATTAAAGCCATCTGATAGATGCTTGCAGTTAACATGAGTATTCAAATATTTGGAGTTTGACAGTGAAAGGCAAAAGCAGAGGCGAGGGAAATACAGACAGACTGTCCAGTGATTTCTGTCATCTGATCTGCCCAATATCAGGTAAGAACATTTACATGCTCTCTGGGTCTCATCCTCACCTACTGTAGATAGAAAACACTGAAATTCATCAGCCCTTTTCATAGACTATATGATCTGAGAATAATAATCCATCTAATTATTATTCATCTGTCACCATGGGGTTCTGGTGTTGCATTTATATATATATATATATATATATATATATATATATATATATATATATATATATATATAAACACCCCCAGGTTTGTGCCACACAGTGTTGAAGCAACACCTACAGGGTTGATTTTGACAGCCACGGTGCCAAATCAACACCGTCAGTGCTGAATTAACACCTACTGTGCCAAATTAACACCTGAGCCCAAATAGACACTGTAGGTGTTAATTCGACACAGGTTAGGCCTGCCATGTTCACAGCCACCTGCCCAACACAACTCGGCTCCTCTGCAATCTACTAAATTAGATGGCTGGCACGTCTGGATGCACTGCTTTTTGAAATGGCTCGGTGCTCTAATGTGGCTGGAGAAAATTAACATCACAATCATTAGACAATCTCTTCCAGTCTGTGTCGTGCCTGCTGTTACTCTCTGTCTCTGCCGTTTTTCTTTTACCCTTAACACACATATACATAATCAGATATTAAAGATGAGTAACTGCTGCTTCTGTGATGCACTGGTGAGCAGTGTAGAACAGCATACACACACACACACACACACACACACACACACACACACACACACACACACACACACACACACAAACACATACCACACACAGGAAGAAAGGGCCACATTTATATGCTGTTCTGGTGTCTCCATTTCAAGTCAGAGTGGACGGTGGAATTCAGCAGAGACAAGAAGATCTCTGTTCATTTGGTGGAACATTGAGAAGTCCTGCTCTCTCTCTCGCTCTCTCTCTCTCTCTCTCTCTCTCTCTCTCTCTCTGGCCCAAATAACAAATATGGATGTCTCTCAGTGTCATTTGGGATTTTTGTAATAGATGGAACTGTCACTGTCCTTGTGACCACCTGATCTTTCACCAAAGTACTTTTTCTGCCGCTGAAACTTTTCCTGGTAGTCTTATTTATTAATTTATTTATTCATTCATTCATTCATTTACATATATGTCACTGTATAATGTTCGTACACAGCCAGTGGCCATTTTTGCTTTACAACTTAACTTTAGTCGTAAACCTGCCGTACATTCGGAAAAAAACAACAACAAAAAAAAAACTTCTTAAGTATGTAAATGTGAAGCAACTTGCCGTTAGCATAAATGTATGAGAAATAATATTTACAGCACCGTAATGTTTGCTTACATTAAATGCAAATTTTACTGTTTAAGAGTAATATTGTAATAATTGTAAAAATTCTAATATTGTACGGTTCTCCTGCAGTATCCAAATATACAGCACTTATTAAGTAATTCCAGTCAAAACTGAATCCGATAGAAGTTTACTAATGCATCCTTTTCATTTCAATTCACATAGGGACAAACATAAGATTATGTTACACAATATCACTTAAATGAACAGTTAAGTCAATGGGAACAACTGTGATACAATCAGTTTAAAGCATGCACAAGTGCTTTTGTGTGTGTATCTGTGTGTGTTTGTGGGAGAGAGAGAGATCTATTGTAAGGTTGCCTGACATTGCCAATGCCTGGAGACCTGCGTTGTTCATTCCTACCGAAGCAGCAGATCGATGAGCTCTAACTGATCTGCAATGAGCTGATTAAACACAGGCAGACAGGTGGTCATGTCATTGAGAGGATTTCGTGCATGGTTGGTTGGTTGTGTGTGTGTGTGTGTGTGTGTGTGTGTGTGTGTGTGTGTGTGTGTGTGTGTGTGTGTGTGGTTGGAGGAAATTGGAAGGTGCACAGAAATTGAATCATAAGATCGAGTCTCAGGGCTGATGTTTTTTTTTGTATGTAAATGAGGGATCATGTGAGGGAACAAATGTCTGTGACATGCCTGAAATACAGTCCTCCGTGTTCCCTCGTTTTCCTTTTTGGGCCTTCCTTATTTTTGGCAGCGCAACACATTCAAGTCACATAATGGGTAGATTTTGAGCATATTATTATGTTTTTTTAAGTGTCTGGTCAGTGCTAAAGTTCTGTAATGTGTTGGGAGCGTTAAATTATCGCTGGCCATTATGCAAATTCACTGCAGGCCTTTTAATGAGATTTGTATCCTCTAGGGTGTGTATGCACTAAGTGTGATGTACTGTAGGACTTTTCTGAGGTTTCTGAGGCAACAAGTCTCCTAATCAATCTTCAGGTTATTGGTGGACTTAAAATAATACGTCTGTAAGTAGGTAATGTTTCTGTGTTTGAAGCTCACTCACTCACTCACTCACTAATCATCTGTACCGCTTTATCCTGTACTGAGGGTCGTGGGGGGCCTGGAGCCTATCCCAGGAGACTTAGGGCACAAGGCGAGGTACACCCTGGACAGAGTGTCAATCCATCGCAGGGCACACACACATACACACACTCACTCAGACACTACGGGCAATTTGGGAACGCCAGTTAGTCTAATCTTTGAACTGTGAGAGGAAACCGGGCACGGGGATACAGTGTGCGCATAGAGATGGGAATTGAACCCGGACCCTGAAGGTGCAAGCCAACAGTGCTGATCAATAAACCATATTTACTGTATGTATCTGCATTTAAATTTACACGTTTGATGGCCTAAAATGGAGGGTTCAAAAATATAAATTATATCACTATGCCTCATGGTATCCTGGAAAAACCCACAGAGCTGTGAGTGTGAGCGTGAGCTATGAATTCTGGCTTTAACAGTAGTTCCTCAGCCTCAGCCACATCACTTACATTCTTCTCTATTGTTTGGAAATGTAGAGTGTAAAATCCTGCACACCGTTGTTATTTTTGCTGGTTACTGCACTGAATATTAACCTATTTAGTTCTGTTTCTCAAAATATACAAGGGGCGTTCAAGTCAAACCAGGACTTGTGAGGAAATTGCTCATGTATCCCAGCCAAGCTCAATTCATGCTGTAAATGTGCTCTGTTTGTAGCTATGTATGTATGCAGATGTGACCAAAAGTTTATGGACACAGGACAGCTACGCCCATATCATATTGCCCCCAATTCCACTTTTCATTTTTCATTTTTGCCCTTTGTTAGCCCTAAGTTAGGGTTATGTTTAGATAGCAGCATGGATGTAGCTTGAATTAACCCAAAGTAAAAAGTAGTAATTTTTCAAAAAAAAAAAATTCTTTTTTCTTTTTTTAACAATAATATTCTTAATACTGAGGTGTGCTTAAAGGTCTTAGGAGGACAATACGGTTCTTGACTCTTTTAAAATACTTAAATTCCTCCTTACGAGTGTTTTTATTATCTGAATGCCACAGGCTTCCATTTAAAGGTTAGACAAAGTTCACTCGCTGAATATAAGCTTGAAGTACACACACTGTCCTTCGGTTGGTGAAACACCGTCAGATGGCAGTGAGCAAACCACGGAGACAAACAGACCTCACAAATTGTTCAAAGAAAAAAAAAAAGTGAACAGACACACACATGCATAGGCCTGCTGTGAAGCTGACTGTGATCCGGGTGACTGCCGACAGAGATTGTGTGACAGTGAGAATAAGACTACATCAGTGACAGGCATCTGATTGCTCGCTGAATAAGAAATGTCTGTTTGATCTGTCTGATCTGATTTAGTATTAACAACAACAGAACCAGCGGTCAGAGTTATACATTGGTATTTGTAATGGCTTAGGGATTGTTCTACGGGTCAGGGACAGAACGTTTGGCCAGAAAGTGATATTTAGTTTAAACGATATTTAGTCATATACACACATTCACTAGACATGTCGTCAGTAGGTACAACTGTTTACCTGCTTATTATATAATAGCTAATCAGCCAATCACATGGCAGCAACACAGTGCATTTAGGCATGTACACATGATCCTGATGATCTGGTGAGAATTAAACTGAGCGTCAGGAGAAAAAAGGTGATTTAAGTAAGTTTAAATATTGTATGGTTGCTGGTGCCAGACGGTCTGGACTGAGTATTTCTGAAACTGCTGTTCAGCTGGGATTTTCATGAACTATCATTTCTAGGGTTTACAGAGAATAGTTTGAAAAAAAAAAGAAAAGAAATGGGAATGAGAGATTCGCATCATGGATGTATAGCCAAAAACAATATTCAGCAACTATGTTATGCTACAGTATCATGTCAATATGGACCAGACTCTCTAAGGCTTGTTTCCAACACTATGTTGAATCTGGGATCCAACCTAGTATTAGCAAGATGTAACTAATAAAGTGGTCATTAAGTGTATATATATATATATATATATATATATATATATATATATATATACGTTATGATGATTTAGTGTTGTTATGGTGTTTGTAGTAAAGGGGTGTGGGGCGGGGATGCTCTACCATGATCACTGCAGAATGCTTTAGCTTTAGATGCAATATTCCTGGACAGCATCAAAGCAAAGTGCTGACTACAAGCGAATCTCTCTGTTTGTGTCTAAATAATGACGAGAGACTCATCCATGACAAACATTTGAAATATTAACATTAGGATGCAGTTTGTACTAGGAGTATACTGTTGTAGTTCACTTGGGACAAAGGGTACTAAATTAAGGTTGTACGTTAGGAATGCAGTGCTTGTGTGTGCTGTGATATCCTCACAGATGCATCTTTTATATCTCGAACCATACAGAAACATAATTGTACCAAAACAAAATGAGATACTTAATTATACTTTATAGAGCACTGCTGTATTAGATTAGAGTAGATTTGATCAGATTTGATTAGATCGTCATTGTGCAAAATACTGTAAGAATAATTTAAGACATGAAGGTCAGCTGTTCTGGAACAACAGTGTTGTCAAGTGCATTTGCAAAACCCATCAAGTACCATGATGAAACTGGCTCTCATGAAGACCTTCCCAGGAAAGCAAGACCAAAACTTACCTCTGCTGCAGAGGATTTAGAGTTACCAGCCTCAGAAATCACCAATTAATGGGATCTCAGATTAGAGGCGTTATGAAGGCTTTATAGAGCATACGTATCAGACACTGCTCAATATCAACCGTTCAAATGAGATCATTGCATATTTTGCATGCATTCAGCGTTGTTTAGAAAGAATTCAAAATCCGGAAAAGACCATGGAATTAGAAGGTGTGTCCATCTTTCGACAGGTAGTGTAGTCCACACATTCGTCATGTCTATCCATCCAGCAAAGCATTCAACCTATGACCAAGCAACATAAAAATATAGGAATCTTATCTGTAGATCAGTCAGGTGTTCGTTGCCTACCCAGCAGTCTCTGATTGGCTTCATTAAAACTCACTTGCTACCAATGATATCACCCTGACTCTTATGTTGTAACTTGTCCACATCATCATGCATGACAGTCAGAATGACAGGATTAGTGGATTTTTATATAGTTTACACAAATATATGATTTCAGTCAAAAGTTTGGACACACCTTCTAATTCCATGGTCTTTCCTGATTTTTATTGCTTTCTACACTGTAAAACATTGCTAAAGGCGTCCAAAAACATGCAATAATCTCCTTTAGGACAGTTGATATTGAAATGTGTCTGCTACTTAGAACATGTATGTAGTTTGTGTGGTGTTTTGGCTTTTTAATCTATTACCACCACAGTCACCTTCATTTTCTTTCCCTTCACTTGTTGTCGTCTGTCTCGCCTGTCATGCGTTTCCCCTTCCTCTGCTCTATGTGCACTTCCTTTTGCCGTGTCAGTAATCCGCTGGCCTGGACTGCAGTGCGTCGATGGTGCTGTACGAGGGGGATGTGGGTGGCTGTCTTTGTCTACGTCCTTGTCTGAATGTTAATGTTTAATAGCGGCTATCAGTGAGGAGATGGCCATTGCTATCAGCTGCATAATGGCCAGGGAAGGTCACAGGTGCTCGTCACAGACTGGCTGGGATGGAAACTAATGAAGTGTTGAACGTTTTATCTCTGTGCCTCATTTTTGCGCTCATAAACGCATGTACACACACACACAGTTATAACTAACTGCCTCACCGGCATTAGGACAGCTTTTAAGAACTAAAGAGTGGCGAGAAAACGATTATTGAAGTTAAAGTGTATTTATCCGTTCGAAGGTGTATTTTTGTGGAAACCTGTAAAGATAGTAAGACAAGAGAAGAGAGCAAATCAGAGTGCCTCTAGAGTGCTTCTTGCTTTCTTGGCTGACTGGATATGTAGGTTACGGTGGCTAATGGGCACAGCAGGAACAGCGGGAACCGGCTGAGCATCAGCACACTCCTGGCACTGGCGAGCTGATTGGCGAGGCCCTCTGGCGCCGCAAGGCCACTTTCCTCCGGATCAGGCACTGCAGTCAACCCTCACCTGCCTTGGCACAGAACCGAGAGACCTGTTCTTCAAATGAAGAATTTAACCTGTATTTTCCGATGCTTAATTAGCGCTCGCTTCCATTCGCTCTCTTATAAACAGTGGGAGTTAGCACTCTTGTGATGTAGTGTTTCATCAAATGAGGACACACCTGTTAGAGGGAGAGATGAGATGGTGAGCGCTATGATGCTAATGAAGACGGGCCAAATATGAAGTGTCACTTGTTTGTGCCTCCCATTTCTTCACAGCAGTGGTGATGATTGTCATTACCGCTGTTACAATCAGCACGGGAAAGCATCAACCTTGTGCCAGAGTGACTTAGACACGACTTGTACAACTGCAAAACTCTGAAAGAATGAAATAAACAACAACCATAAAAAATGATGTCATTTTCTTGTCCAGTTTAGTTTGACAGTGCTGCAAGAAAATTGAAATACCAACAACTCTGTGCAATACAATCCCATTGTTATAGTGTGTAACGGGTTTGATGCATGGGCGGCACCACAGATGCAAAAAAGGTACAGAGAAAAGGTCATTTTATTTGGAAAATGAGGAAGGAGAAGGTTTATGGAGGGAGGAAGGAAAAACAAGGAAGGAAAATAGTGAAGGTGTGCACGTCTGGAGGCAGTGCCCAGCTAGCATGCGGTGGTGAGCAATGGCGGCGGGCAGAATGGCCGAGTGGGATGCGTAGGCAGTGGCTCCTACATGCTCCCTAGACCATTCCTCTCGCTGCCTTGCACACCGGCCCCTCCCAGCTCTCCTTTGGGCATAGCCTCAGACAGAAGTTCCTCATGACACCCGGTGGCTGGGCGGCTTTTCCAGCTGGGTTCCTTAACATGGACCATAGCTACCTTTTTTCCTCTTCGCGGCAGGATCCTGAAGGCTGACTCTACGCGAGATTGCGAGTGCCTTGAGAGCTGGCATAGTCTTTTCCTCACCGTGGAGATGTACTCAGTTCTTTGGCCTTTCAAGTCCCTGGGGCGCATTACATCACCCTGCTCGCATGCCACTCTTGTCTGACTCTGGTCTGTAAACCTGCTTACCGCCTACCTTGAGCCACTGTACATTCCCCGCCTTGTTTTTATAGTACAGGATAAAACCCGAGATCCATTAACAATGATTTTTCCCAAGCCGTGACCACTTCGCCTACTTAGTGAGTCTATGGAGTGAGCGAGGAGCGACAAAACATTGGGGCGCACACAATAACTGGCGCACGCCGTGACATTTGATATAGAATACTGTATGGTTAGAGTTCAAACGCGATACGAAATTTATAACAAAAAAAAAAAAAAACTGGACAGGTTCCTTTACTCGGACTTTATAGTTGCTGCCATATGCCTTATAATAAAAAATGTCTGCACTAAGGTTGCACATATAATTGTGATATAATGGAGATGTTGATAGTCACAGAGGCCTGTTCATATATCTTCATGACTCTAGCCTTTTTTACTATGCAGCTGATAAAAGCCAGACTGAGTAGACAGAGTGAATGTTTGGAGATACTGAGATGTTTGGGCTTATTTGTGTGCTAGTTGTCCAGAGAACTCATTTCTCAATGCTGTTACACTTCACTGACTCATTTGTTAAACGGCAGTATTTGCCCCTGTGCGTGAAACCTAATAACCTGCCATTAGGTTTGTTCTGATTGTGACTGCTGACAGGCATACACTTAAATGAATATGGATGAGAAAAGAGAAAGAAAGAACAGTGCTAATAAACGTTTCATTGATAATATTTCTATATATCGAGATACAACTGAGACTGGATAAATGATTTGTACAAATACGTAAAAATGTGAACTCATGGGGTTAGCAATGATAAAGTCTAAACCTATGCAAGCTGTTTATAATCACATCCTTTAACCGACATCAACTTTGCAGATAAAAGGCATGAATAAAAATATATAATAACATACCTGTATACTATGTAAAATCTTTTATTTTAATTTCAATTTTTATAAATAATATCTTATTTTCATCTTTTTTCGGCTGTTTGCCAAAAGGGCGGGGGGGGGGGGGGGGAGTCTGGAGCCTATCCTAGGAGACTAAGGGCATGAGGTGAGGTAATCTTGAGATCTCAAGAAGAATGACACATGGACTCTCATGAACACTTGGTCTCTTTTCTTATTTTCTGTCAGGGTTGTGCAGTATATTCGAACTTGCTCTTGATTACTAATGAATATTAATGAACAATGAGGAACGTCAACTGATAAATATTTATTAGAAATAATTGAGTGAAAACAGTCTGAAAAGATGAAGAAATATACTGTAAAGGAATTTGGAAAAAAATACCTGGTCATGATTCTCAGAGATGCGTTTTATACAGTAGAAACTCTGTAACATTTAATAGCAAATAAATAATTTTTTTTATACTATCAGATTCGAACACATGCAGAAAGCATTGATTTTCTCATAATTGACTCAGTTCATTCTTAAATAGATGCTCTTTCGAACCACTGCACCAGTTATGAGATCAGGACACCAATTCGAGTCGATGAGTCTTTACATCCTTGTGCATAAAATGGTGCTTGTATTGCAGGGATACAGCTTCAATAAAAGCATATATGAATTGGAGGATATTGAATGAGACGGTTCTAAGGAGATTTGCAGTGCTTTGCTAAAAATAGGTTTTCCAATGCTGGCGGAGCTGTTGTTCATCATGGAGTGTTATCAGGTTAGTTCCAAGTACAACAGTTAATGTTAGTGACTGTAAACAGTGACACTGTTCTGTAATTCTCAGAAATGTGGTTAAAAGCACATCAATGCTTGAGAGAGAGAGAGAAAGCGCGCGAGAGAGAGACCTGGAGGGGAGACACTTTACCTTGGTATTGTGATGAAATGTTTTGTTATCCAGTTTTTGCTTAAAACATATCTATATATATTATTTTTTATATATACTGTATATATATATATATATATATATATATATATATATATATATATATATATATGTTTCTCCAGGAACATACAGTAGATCAGAGATTGCCTTAAATTTTTTGTTATGGGTCTTGTGAATGTATAAATTATTACATACATACATCAAATAACATTGTTTTGCACAGTAATTACCCTATAATGATTTTAATGAATGGTGAACCAACATCAATTTATAATTTCTCCATGCCTCCAGACAGCTAAGCACAAGCAACAGCTACGAAACAGGACGAACCAGTCAGGATCAAGCTGCCAACTAGCTACACTCTGAGTTAAGGAATATAAATGTGACAGCTAATGAGGTACTATTAGAGGTCTACTGCACGAGAAGGAATTGAAGGATAGATCTGGTTCAATCAGGTATGAGGGCCATTTCAACCTGTTGTTTTTAAAAAAAAATCTTTTTCAGTTCAACTGTATTTGATTTCCTGTGCTTGTTAACGTTATCAATCTGGCAAGATTGATTGGTACCTCAGTAGTTCAATCCTGGCGTCTACTCAGGACACACATTCAAATTAATTTTTACTGAGCACATTTACTTATTCTGACTTAAATATAGTGAAATAGTGGGAATTCCTACTTGGAAAGTCTGGATGAGACATTTAAACATATGACATTACATCAGCATGGCTGCTCACACCATCAATGTTCCAATAGTTTCAAGTAATTTATAGTAGTATTTTATTAGCTCGATTAACATATTTAGATCAAGTAACAGATGGGTTCGGGTTCGATTCCCACCCAAAGCCCAAACTCCAGCCAGTGGATCCAGAGCCAGTCCCAAACCTGGATAAAATGGAAGGGGTTTGTCGGGAAGGACATCCGGTATAACCCTGCTTTGGCGCAACCTCTACTAATGCAGCTGAAAGACAAAACAAAAACAAAAACAAGAAAAAAAAAGGAAAAAAAGTTACATCTCTAACTTTTAACGTACAGTTTGCTGTTTTGAGTGCCTACACCATAAACTCATGTACTGTAAATAGGTATAAACAGTTCAATATACATATACATATATATATATATATACATATATATACACATATACATATATATATATGTATGTATATATATACATATATATATATGTATATGTATATATATATATATATGTATATGTATATATATATGTATATATGTATATGTGTATATATATATATATATATATATATATATATATGTATGTATATATGTATATATGTATGTATATATGTATATATGTATATATATATGTATATATATATATGTATATATATATATATGTGTATATATATATATATATGTATATGTATATATATATATATATATGTATATGTATATATATATATATATGTATATATATATATATGTATATATATATATATGTATATATATATATATGTATATATATATATATGTATATATATATATATATATATATATATATATATATATATATATATATGTGTCAGCAAGCAAAAAGTAAACCGCCAACAATAATAATTTCATCATATCTATATTCGTATCTATTTGCATGTATGTTAAGTTCAACAATGCTGAGATGGAATTAAACAATCTTGTGAACTGTGTATTGTTCTGCTTGCGAGTCTCAGCACTGACTATCTTTCGAGGGGAGGTTTAGATAGAGGACACTGCATTTAAAGCAGTGGTTAGATTCCTTTGGTAGCAAAAGCTGGCAGATGTTTGAAAGAACTGCTAGTGTTGCATACAGCATTATTTTTTTAAATCTCAAGGGATTGCTTTTAAAATGAGCTGAAAAATGTGAAGGAGGGGAAAAAAAATCGGGTAAGCGTGAAGCAGCGAGTCAGCATGGCTTCGTCTTCTCTTCTTTCTTCTTCTTCTTTTTTTTTCCTCCCTGGGGACGGCAATAAACACATTTCAAAGGACAAAGATGACTTCTTAACTCGAAAACATGCCTCTTGTCCAGCCTGGGGAAGTGCGGAGCCACCCAGGCGGAGACGCTTCACCCGTGCATGAATTCATTTACTTTGTTTGCGCATCTGAGCTTCGGGGATGGACTGAAGCGAGAACTTATAAAACTACTCTTTCTCTCGAACCA
This sequence comes from Clarias macrocephalus, assembly GCA_011419295.1. Classification (NCBI taxonomy): domain Eukaryota; kingdom Metazoa; phylum Chordata; class Actinopteri; order Siluriformes; family Clariidae; genus Clarias; species Clarias macrocephalus. The sequence goes on along the minus strand of JAAGKR010002276.1, from coordinate 4,512 downwards.
AGCTGTCGGGAGCTGGTGGAAGTCTTACTTAACCTTGAGTTACAAAGTGCCTGTTCTTACACACCAGCAGGAAAAATACATTACCACCATTGTCACAAACGTTTGACATAATAATGAATCATATCTAAGTCACACTGCTTTTGTATAATACCTTGTCAGGTGCATGTGCCATTAAAAAAGTAGTTAATGCTTGAAGCATACAGTAGTTGACTGTATAGTTTTAGCAGATGAAGGACAGCTCCTTTCAGCCAGCAAGACTCGCCCCCCCC
>JAAGKR010002275.1:37013-98862 GCA_011419295.1 Clarias macrocephalus | reverse complement strand
GTAAACAGCACACACCCTCAGCCATTCACATTTTATAAAAGAAAACATGAATCACCCGACCAAGCCACCTTCTTCTCATACTCCATGTTCCAGTTCTGTGCCCATTGTGTCTTCACTCTGCAGCTACCCAGCACCACACACAACACACTGTGATGCCCTGTGTGTTCTGACACCTTTCTATCAAAGCCAGCTCTCACTTTTTTCAGCAAATTGTCCTGCGGTAGCTCTGACCTTATAGTCTATCCTTCACTCCAGACACACATCAACGAGCCTTGGGCAACTGACCCTATTGCAGATTTACTGATTGTCCTTCATTGGACCACTTTTGGTAACTACTAAACACTGCTTGTTGAAAACACCCCAAAACCAGACGTTTTGGACATATTCTGACTCTACTTGTCTAGCCATCACAATTCGGCCTTTGTCAGAGTCACACTTATCTATTTTTCCTGCTTCCAACACATCGACTTTGAGAACTAACAGATACTGTTGTAATAAGATATTCAATGTTATTTATTTTATTTTATCCGTCTATACTTTTAATGTTGTGACTGATCAGTATATGTTTCCATCATAAGGAAGCAAAAAAGTACAACAGAGGTGAGACATCGATGACATGAGCCTGTGGAGTGTAGAATAAGGACTGTGATTTTTCCAACATTGGTTGTGGTTGTTCCAGCACTGCAACGTAGACTAAGTGGAAATTCTATCCATACATTTTCATTATATAATGTTATTTTCATGCTGTTTTTACTCCATAGTAAAATATAAAATTATGGTTGAATGTTTAGATTGTGTTTTAAAATTGCAAATTTTGTCTGTATTGTACATTTAAATGGTGAACTAAGTCTTAGAATGAGCCCATACAGAGGACACTTCAGGTTCAGGGAGGACGGGTTGACAAGTTTCAACACTGGCGTCCTCAAGGGGAAACAGTATGTCTTGTGGTTTTAAATGGCCATGCAACAATTGCAACTTTGAGACATCAAAACGTTTACAGCACTTAAAGCATTATGGATCGTTAAATCGACCCAGCAGACGAGGCCGGTCATTGCACTCTTTAAACTCAGATTGTCCTTGTTCTTTCAGAAGTTTGTCAGTTGGGCCACATTGGTCCATGTAATTTATATAGTTTCACACAGAGGGGCAATGATTTTTATACAACCTGCGGTTTACCTGGAAAAGCACAGTTCATGGCGTATTTGGATTTAAAGATTATTTTTGTGATTTACTGTTGTCTAATCTTGATTAAATGCAGAAGGCCCAAGTTCGATTTCCACCCAATGCCTAAACCCCAGATAAATCCCAAGCCTGGATAAAATGGGAAGGCATCCGGCTTAAAACCTGTACCAAGTTGTTGGAGCAGCCGAACGACTAACAACAATATCGGCTAAATAAACCATAGTTCATTATATTTTTTTGTATTAATTGTGATATATTAAATAAGCAGACAAAACAGCAACATTAAGTAGCAACATTTACATAATTATACTGATTAATACTGTATAACCATATACAAATTAGTTTTCATGAATAAATTAAATAAAGATTTACTTAATACCCTACATAACCATGACATTCCTGTTTATAAAAAAAAAATTATGTTTAGTGGTGAATACATTTCACTCGGGCTTGACAGCAATTTACTTAAAAAGTAGTCGAGAAAATTATGAGGATATAATAAAGAAATAAAAATAAAAATCTATATACAGTATAAAACAGAAATCGGCAGTGGCCGGTGGGTGTTGATTGTGTGTTTGAGGTTGTTTGATCATGATTTAAAGTTTAGGTCATTCTGTGAGCATGTCACAGGCGTTGTAACAGTAGTGAAAACAGAGCCGAGCTCATAGCTACTGAAACTACAGATCAGATGCGTCTACAGCGACGGCGCATAAGGCAGGCAGACGTAAGGCCTGCTGCTTAAATATTGGAGTATTGGAGTTAACTGACGCACTTCATTCTTTACTCTAGTTAAAAAAAAAAAAAATTACAAAATTTTATTAAGTGTACCACATCTGAGGTGCTGTATATGTGATGTTGTATCAGTACCTTCTGTCAGCCTCAGTAATAGACACCCATATACAGGTACTGTACATAGTCACAGCAACCAAGCAAGAAAGAAGGCCTCTGATAGTTCTACATAATTTCATCTCATCATTTCTTTCTCTCTCTCTCTCTCTCTCTCTCTCTCTCTCATCATACCTACATCCTGATGTCCCCTGTCTGGTACAAAATGCTTCCGCTCTCACTAGGAGCGGACATGTGCACTTTCATAAGGCCTGGTATTTTTTTATTTACCCATTTAAATTTTCCACTGATTTATTTTCCTGTCATTTTCCTATTTTTTCTCTTTTTTTTAAGTCCAGATGGAAGTCACGGACTTCCTAGTGAAGAATCACTGATAATGCAGGAAGGCGAGAGTCTGAATACATTTACCCAGCCATGCATTTCATTTCCTAAATGAAACTGCAGTCAGCATCCTTTACAAGATCAAGTTCATACTTTACATGCATGCTCATGGGTGTTTATGGCATATAATATGCATGTCATATGCAATCACCTGATAATAATATGATGTAAATATTGTGACAACATTAAAATACATAAGATGTGAAGGTTCGGGATTAATAAATCAATTGGGATATAGATTTATAATGCATTCCTTATACACTGATAAACCTTAAGCATACTGAATTTGCACACTGAAGCCTTGTCGTGCATGGCAAATTAGAGCTTGTGCTTCCTTTGGGGCTCTGCAGTTCGAATATCTAGGGAAGATGGGATAAAAAATAATGGAAGAGGGAGGGGTAAGAAGCTCAACATCTCAACAGTCTGAAGTGGTAGCAACGGAGATGCCTGTGGCATGTATCTCTTTGCACTTGCTTTAATAGGAGATCAGATCATAAATGCGTCAGAGGCAGTAATGAGACATTTGCTGTCTCTTTAATGCCCTGTAGTAATTCTTAGAAATCCTTTGCTCTTAATATAATTTTTTTTTAAATCCTTATAATTTTGCATATATTGCATTACTCAAAATGAAGATTTATTGAGTTAAGACAGAGACAGTGATAGAGAGAGCGCACCTGCATTTAAAATAATGCATGTACGATAAATATCATGTTAACATTATGAAAATATGAATTTTAGTAATTGTGTGTGTGGGGGGGGGGCTATTAAAAGAGATTCTTCAACGTCAATCACATTAAGTATGTCTCATTATGTTGTGGTGTATACTCTACGCTGCTCTACTTTCCTTTTATTTTGCAGATTAACCAAAAAAAAAAAAAAAAAGACTCAGGGCACATCTTAAAGTGAGGACTAAAGGACTGAAGTAAAGTGTGCCAAGTCACAGTGGTACCTAGATACAATAAGAAAAAATGCCTAGGGTTTTCATAGACTTGCAATTAACAAATAAAAAAACATTATTACCATGCTACTAGGTTTTTTAAAGACATAAGGAACTTTCCAAAGAGCCTGATATCCAGACATGGCCCCTTCATGTGTGAAGGTAGAAACATTATGCAGAGGAAGTATACAAAGAAATGAGTGAGTGGGATTAAAAATATCATGCTGTGCCGTCATATCAGACAAATACACAGATTTTGGCAAGCAGCATCATTACAGAGGAAGTGTGAGCTAGGAGGAGACACTTCTAAAGATGCAGAGAGGTGGGAAAGCCCCTCAGAAGGAGATCGTGTGCATTATTAAAGAAGAGCTTCTCGTTCCTCTTATCTAGAGATGAAGAAATATTTAATAAGAGGTAGGGTGAAGAAGAACAACAAAGCATTAGAAATACTAGTAGGAGTTATTATGACTATTGTAGGGTGGCTTTTTAAGCAAGATGAAATGTTGTATTTCCAGTAGAATTAAAGGAAAACACAATGTAGAAGGGGAATAATTTAACTGAAATGCTAGAGGGAAAATATCACCTTTTTAGGTCAACTATCCTGGTTGCTTTGCTGACTATTGTCCTTTTTACCCCGTCACTAACTGACAGTAGACAGGCTCCTCTAGAGAGTCGCAGTATGTCATATTTTAACCATTCTACACTACCAAGGTTTTTTTTTATTAATATTATTATTGTTGAGAGAGAGTCATGTCCTCTTACAAACTCAAAGCCATGCTCTATTCATATTGAGATGATCTGACACTTTAATTGACGGGAAAACAAATCTGTGCAAGGTGCTGTATATGTCATTTAGTGTTTTGAGACTGGGTTACATATATTGTACCTAATTTGTAACATGCACTCTTTTTTTACACAAATAAAAACAAACAATCCTAGTCTATACACAAATAACAAATACAGTGGAACCTTGAATTACGAGCATAATTCATTCCGGAAGTGGGCTCATATTCCAAAACACTCATAAACCAAATCTAATTTTCTCTTAATAAATAATGAAAGCTCAAATTATTCGTTCCACAGCCCAACCCAAAAAAAAAACATAAGAATAATTGATACAATATATAAAGTAAAAATAAAACAAATTAACCTTTTAAAAAAGTAAAAATAAATCCCGACAAATAAGTGTTTGTGCGCACAGGCGCCATGTATTTGTGCGTATGTATGTGTGTTTGTTGATTTAGCCCCTTCCCTCGCCTTGTCTTTAACAGTAAAACTCCTCCTCCCTTTCCCCACCTCACTTTTTAAGTTTCATAACAAACACACACACAACAGAAATCTCTCTGATGACACTCGCGTGAGCGCATACTAATGGAATCACTGCTGTAAAGTAAAAAAAAAAACAAATGAACCAGCACTTTACCTCTGAAAAAAATCGCGACAGAGCAGTTTTCATTGTAGAGAGTGTCTGTGTGTGTGTGTGAAGCCTTGGAGGGGGTGAGAGAGTGTGTGTGTCGGTGTGTGTGTGTGTGTGTGTGTGTGTGTGTGTGTGTGTGTGTGTCGGTGTCAAATTATGCGCGCGCACACATAGAGACAGGCTGAAACAGAGAGGGAGATGTTGATTATATCATTAAGAGATGAGCACTAAGACCCAACAGAGGAGACGATTACCCACAATCAAGAGAGAGAAAAATCTCTTGGCTCAGGTGTGATACTCGGCACTCGTAAACCAAAACTTGCTCATTTTTCAAGTCAAAATTCATTAAAAATCTTTGCTCATCTTGCAGAACACTCGTAAACCGCTTTACTCGCAATCCGAGGTTCCACTGTATATCATTTTCTAAAATTTCTTATACAGGTAGTCCCCAACTTATGAACATTCAATTTACGAATTTCCGGAGATACAAACAGACCACGGATCTATGAACATTCGTAGATGTGAACAAACCACGGACAAAAAAATAGACACTGCAGTGCACCAGATACCAATATTTATGATTATATACAATATTCCCAGTGTGTAAGTAAATGTATGAAATGACTAACGTCTGGTATATTGTAGGGGTGTGTGTGTGGTGGGTGCGGGAGAAATGAGTCTGCATCACCGATTTCAATTAATCAGTCTGGAAGCACAATGACAAAAAATGGTTGTACTGTAAAGCTGTCACAGAGTTCACAGCCCAATACAGTGGAAAATAGCTCTGAGACAAAATGGCACCCTGCATTCCCCTCACGATTGAAAGGTGCAGAGATAACACTATTACTCTACATTTGACATTGAATTCAATTCATCTGTATTTGTATAGCGCTTTTAACAACTGTCACTGTTGCAAAGAAGCCTTACAGATGTGTGAGAATTATTTCTTTAGGCACGGTTATGGCAGTGTGGGTAAAGGGGAGAGATTTAGTCAAGTGGATCGGTATGCTTTACATTGTATATTCATGTCAAAGGTGTACAAGACTCACTTTGTTGGACTTAAGAACAAATCAGACTTACGAACATGCTCCAGGAAGGAACTCGTTCGTAAGTCAGTATTATGCCTTTTTTGAACAAAGTATTTTGATAAACTTACCCTCATAAGAAACTTTAAATCCCAAGGACCCACTGGTGTCATCTGTCTTGAAATTAAGCCACATCTGATGACTGGTGCTCACCACCAGATCTGGAGTGTTCGTTCCTGACAGTCTGGAAATAGAAAAATTCTATTCAGAAATATTTAGATTCAGAAAACATTTTGGTTCATGTGCACATTCTGATTGCTATGCCAAAAGCCCTGGCTGATTATGGAGTTTATCTGGGTCTGGGATTATGGTACTCACTAATTGAGCACATTAGGCCATTTGAGGTTTTGAGCACCCACAAAGAGCTAAAGAGTGAGAGAGAGAGAGAGAGAGAGAGAGAGAGAGAGAGAACCCTGGGATGCCATAATGCTCAGCTACTGCACGAGCACTCTCAAGGCTCTGTCAGAGAGAGCACATAAAACAGCATCAATAAAACTTTATGTACACCATAAATTTCAGCACAATTAATAACAACACTCTGAGAAACATTCCAGAGCATCTGGTAAGGCAAACTGCATTACGGGCATCAATATGCAGCAAGCTTTTTTTTTTTTTTGTTAAGCATGATCTTCATGTAACATTGAGAGCCAACGTGATTGGCACTTGAGTGCGGGGTATTTCTCCCATCCGCTGTTACGCACAGGGCTGATGAAACAAGGAGAAACAGCCCGAGCAGAGGAGGAAGAGGAAGAATAAAGAATTTGAGGGTTAAAAGAAGAGAACATCCAGAAGAGAAAGAAAAAAAAAAGAAAGCAATGGAGAGTATCAAGTACAAAAGTGCCAGGGACACAAGTACTCACACATGAAAGACGGTCCTTTGGTCCCCAATTACAGCTCCATCGCCTACAGTTAGAGTGTCGTAGCCACGCTCCAGGTCAAAGTCTTCAAAGGTCAACTTTATTACCTGCACACAAGCCCATCAGTTTCATTACTGCACATATCAGCGGCCAGTCCACAACACCTCCGTTATCAATTTGTTCATTTAACCTACCAAGCTCACCAGCAGACCAGCAATTTCACATTAGCAAAATGCTTTGGGACCTGTGCTACTTCCTGTTTCCATATTATTGTAGTTTTGTGGTCAAAACCAAATTCTGGGACTGCTGAAGGTGAAGTTAATTAAATTTACAAAAATTTTATCCAACCATACCAATGGCAAAGCAAAGTGGATGAGATGAGTGATAGAGAAAACCTGAGTTAAGTCAACTTCATGCAATCAAAAGGTGAAACACAGCAGTACTTCGCCCCAGAGAGATTGCTGAAATTTGTAATAGCAATTTGAATAAAACATGGAGAATTGTATATGTTAATGAATAAAAATGAGTTTTAGCAATTCATCTATTGAAGAATGACAAGAGTATTTTCTAATAACCAACTGGTAGCAACATTTAAATTATGAGAAAAGTTAATTAAGTACAGATATTTTGCAAAGGTGGAAGGTAAATATGCACATTTACTTTGTTACTCTACTTTATTACACATTTCACATATCTGTTCTTTACTTGAGCAGCTTTAATGGCAGATACTTTTTTTTTTTTTTTTTTTACTTCTACTCCACTACATTCTACAATACAACATCTTTACTTTCTACTTCACTACATTTCTGCACAGCATTGGGTTACATGACCAGAGTGGTGTGTAGTACTCGAAGCTGTTATATTGCCACCTGCTGACTATTGTGCATAATTGCATGATTTGTTTTCCCTCTGTGAAATGCTGAATTTTATGGCAGGTGTTTGAAATTGGATGTGAAGTTTCATACTTATCAAAATTATGTAAATTTAAAGGTGATTACCTTTGTACTTTTATTCAAGTTGAATTGTAAATGGCAGACTTCTACGTTAAAGTAGGTAGCTAGAGTTTCTCTACTTCGACTCAAGGAAATGATAGGTGTACTTTGCCCATCTCTGATCTTTTGCTTTCTGCAGGCTGGACTGTATTAAGATCTGACAACTTAAGTTAAAGTGTTACCAACATTTATTTGGACAAGTCTCAATATTTCACCTTTTTTCTCTTGGCCGATTCCCACCCAGCAGCCAGCTCTCCACAATCATTCGACAGCTACCGACAAGGGACGAAAAAAGCTAACACATGCTTCCTCTAAGAGAAGCTGTCCAGCCGACTGCTCATGCTGTGTCACGCGGCGGTGTGACTCAGAGGAAAGTGCTATCTATCCAGCTTTCCTGGACTCTCAGCCATGGATAGCTAAATCATCAAGATTCAAACAGGCACTCTCCAGACAATACAGTGCAAACTTTTCTATTGCATCACTCAGAAGACCAAGCTGTCAGATTTTGTATCGCGTAGAAACGTCAAGAAAGAAAGTGGGGAAAAGACCGGGTTGCTCGATCTACCACCACCTTTAAACGAAACACTTGCCTTTAAGAGAGAGGGAAAAAAATGAAAGGATGGAAAATGTGGCATAAAGAAGCAGACAGTTTTTTTTCCCTTTTCTTTGCTGTCAAATGTAAGATGATGTAGCATAAAAGCAACAGACAGTTAAAAAATGAAACTGAAAAAAAAATGCTATTGATGATTTATTAATGAAAAGATGGCAAGCACTCAAATGTCACTGTTTTACGAGAAGTTTGCCACGCATGCATAAATCCTGCCCGACCGTCCAAGTAGTGATTAAGTCTGAGATCTGAATACTGATGTGCACAATTTCAGTGTTAACTCCTCACTACCTGTATTGAACTCAACTCTGAGTATGCTATGCACAGGAAAAACACCACAAAAATACAGGGGTAAAAAATTAGCTATCTAGTCTCCTGCTTCAAATTGTCTGCCACATCTCCGCCAAATTCTTAATGTTTGGAGGCCAACTCCTAATGAAAAAGCTTATATAAATGCAAATTCCATTCAGTCCTATGGTAAACACAGTGGGTAATGAAAATTGCCAGGGGTGAGGAGGTAGCATTCTGGGTCAGATCTTCGATGAATGGAGTTTCATCTTGCTTTTTTCTCCTTTTCCCATCCTCTCAATTTTTCTTTTTAACCCGCCTTGGTTTTTCCTTGCCGTGCCATCCTCGGGTAGGTAGCGCCTGCACTTTCTTGCCTCATGGGAAACAGTGGGTGTGGTATTGACTGACAGTTTTATGGGTAGGCAGTAAACACAGTAGACCTGCTGTGGGGTTTCTGAGAGCTTGTAATCTGCTGAGCTCTAATCTTCTTTCATAGACTAGAAAATGCTGGGAGCAAATATGAACTTATGGTATGCTGTGAAGGACGACACTGATCTGGTGCGTGGGAACTCGGAGCACAGGGGCAACTTGGCACTGCTGAGTAAATGAACATCAGGAGCAACGTAGTCATGTACAGAGATATATTTAGGTTTAATTTGATTTATATTTGGATATATTTCATTCATATTTACATCCGAAATAGTTTGAATGAATTTATATGAACTTCTGGTTTGAATTTTGACTTAAAATTCAATGATTTCAAGAGATGTCACTAAGCCATTACCTAATATACTGGTAGCCTTTTTACAGTACAGGAATTAGTAGTATTTAATAGATAAATGTGTAATAAAAGTTACTGTGAGTTACATAGACTAGTGGTGAAACAAAAAATGTAATTAGAAAAATATATTTTGTTACTCTTAAAAGATTTTACTTTCTAGGTTGAATCTAAAGTCAGCTGCACAAAATGACACTGTTTTATTTATCTATTTTTTTTTTTTTGATTTAATACTACCATAACACTTAAATAACACTTTGCATTAACTGGAGAGGTGTATGGGATCATGCAAAATCCCACTCATCTACAATTCTATCTACAGGCATTTACAGTTGCACTCGAAATTATTCAACCCCCATTAAAAATTTGTTTTTTATTTGGCCAAAATTACCAACATGAATCTATTTGTAATAAATCAGAACAATTTAAATAGCTCAACTAATATAACAAGTGGTTTCCCCAAATCACAAAAAATCCCAGCACAAAATGTTACATTTAACAATTACTACAGTATCAAAGTTATTCAACCCCTTGTTGAGAAACATCTTTATTAAAGCACCCTTTAGCTATTATGACCTGCTGCAAATGTAATGTATAGCCAGACACTAGCTTCTGGCAGTGTCTCTGAGGGATCTTAGCCCATTCCCCATGGGAGTAAAGTTCTTGGGCTTGCGTGCTGCAACTGCTTTTTTAAAAATCGGATTCAAGTCAGGTAGGTGACAGTAATGTCTTGGTGGAAGTACTCAGACTTGGTGGACGTATGCTTGGGATCATTGTCCTGTTGGAAGGTCCAATGACATAGAACTTTCAGCTTCCTTACAGATGCCATGAGGTTTTCTTCAAGGACACTTAATTAAATATATCTTGCCCTTTACACGCTGCAGGTTTTCAGTGCCAGAGGAAGAAAAGCAGCCCCAGAGCATCACCGAGCCACCACCATGCTTCACTGTAACCAGGGTATACTTTTCTGCATACGCTTCCTCCTTTCTCCTCCAAACATCCCACTGATACATACTGTAGGACCCCAAAAGTAAAAGTTTTGTTTCGTCAGTCTACAGAACAGGATTCCCAAACGTTTATGCCTTTTTATATGGTTTTTAGCATATTGGAGCAACTTCTCTTGTGTTTTAGGTCTTGGAGTCAAGAGTAGCTCAGCGATTAAGGCGTTGGACTATGGTTCGGAAGATCCCATGTTCAAACCCCATGACCACCAAGTTACTACTGTTGGGCCCTTGAGCAAGGCCATTAACCCTAGATAAGGGCATCTGCCTGAATGTTTTAGGGTCAATAGCGTCCTTTGTAGTCGATCAAGGATTTTTGAACATTTACTAGGAACATTTCTCAGGAATCTGGTATCAGATTCCTCTTTCTGACACGTTCATAGAGTGTAATCACTGTTCCTTTAACTCTGAACTTGAGAAATAGTTTTCCTACTATATTTCTAGGAATGTTATTAAATTTTTCTATTTTTTTAATCCTTGTGTTTGTTGTGCAAGTCAATGATTTCTTAACTTTATGGACAACTCTCTTGACTTCTCCATCAACAAACCTCTGGAAAGTCCAGGTATTTGATGTGTTCTAAATACTGTACATCTAATCTGTGTTCTAAGTACATCTAATCTGTTCTCGAGAGAGTTACCTGATTTACAAATGTGTGTCCTAATAAGGGATTTTATTCAGGGGGTTGAATAATTTTGAAACTGCAGTAATCATTAAATAGGGCAATTTGTGCTGAATTTGGAGAAATAATTTGTTATATTAGTTGTGTTAAGCTATTTAAATTGCACTTTTTTCACTGACCTATTACAAACAGCTGCAATTTAGTAATATTGGTTAAAAAAGAAAATGAATGGGGGGTTTGAATAATTTAGCGTGCCACTATAGGTAAAGTTGAATTTTACATTTAAATTCAAATTTTGTCACATACACAGTCATACACAGTACGATATGCAGTGAAATACTATTTTGCCATTTATTCAGAAACTATTTTGCCATTTATTCAGAATCAGAGGAATAAAAGATTTAAAAAAAAATAAGCAACTGATAATTAAAGCTGGAAAAAACACCACAAGTAAGCCAGCCACTGCTGCAGATATTTTCAACTGTTAGTGCTTCTATGGGATCCATTCATCTAGAACAGAATGTCTAGACTCACATATTGACTCTGTTAGAGGGAATCATTTCCAAGTATGTCCTGCCACTCCAAAATCTATTCATCCTGCGCTCTCTGATTTTTTGCTTATGAATTCAACCATTTCTCTATATACTCAACAGATGCTCAATATAGACTTGGTATGAGTTTGATCTGTTCACTTTATTCATTTGTTTTTGCGTTTCAGCCTCTAATCATTTGCCAAAAAGTGCTCCAAATAGAATGATCAAAAACTCTTCAGTGTCTATGTAATAATGTTTCAGAGAAATAGCTTTACAGTGGTAGGCGTAGCTGAAGCTCAGTGGTTAAGGCACTGGTCTACAGTACAGAAGGTCACCGGTTCAAGCTTCACTATCACCAGGTTGACTCTGTTGGGCCTTTGAGCTGCTCAGATGTACAATGAAATAAAAATGTAAATTGCTCTGGATACGTGTGTCTGGCAAATGGTTTTAATGTACTGTAGTTTTGAGCATATTGAGCATCTACAACCTTTTCAGTAACCAAATCATTCAATTATTTCAAACAGAAAAACTGGATAAAATTAATTCTAGCTTCAACTATGAGCAGTGTGGAGATGGCCGCTGTCTCGGGTTCAGGCACTGGTTCAGCAGCAACAAATACAATGCTCACTGTCAGGTACATTTCACAGAGTCCCAGTTTTGCCTCAATATCACGGCTGACCTCATGTCTCCTGTAGACACTATTGTGGGCGACACAAAAATAGAATGTCATTACGATTGGAAAAAGTAAGAATGGCCATGTTCCATCTTCATCTGCAGTGCTCTCGCCGAGCCCAGGCAGCGTCGAGTCTCCTCCCTGTTTCTCCTCTCTGAGCTGGCGTGATAAGAGTAGAGATTTGTTAAACCATTTGTCTGAGTCCAGAGAAAGACATTTGGCAAAGGAGCCAGAGTTTGGCCTTGAACTTGGCTCCAAAGTCAACACAATGGCTTTTGTCTCTCCTGTGATAGCTTGCTCAACATGACACCAGAGTTCTCTTTTAGTTCTTTATACCGTTACCAGTTACCCACATCACTACTGTATGTTACAGTTCTTAAAGGAAAGATTTTCCGTAGTAGAAAAATTAATAAAGGGGTCCATAAGAGCGATCCCATGAGTAAGCAAATGGTGTTTCATAAAGGACGTACCTTGGAAGGGTCTGAAGCAGTAATGATCCACGTGCAGTTGGCATTGTTATCATATTGGACTGGGAAGTTTGGAGATGTGATCACACCACTGGGGCCTCGAAGCTGGCCTCCACACATGGGTGCTGAATGAGAGAGAGAGAGAGAGAGGGAGAGGGAGAGAGAGAGAGAGAGAAAGGGGCAGGCATAATAATTTCAGCTATCATATTTCTATATATATATATATATAATTTTTTTTTTGCATGTATCGTAACCACAAGTAAAACTTTATTATGAGTGAAAAGGAATAAAATTGCATTTTACTACATTTATTACATTATTGAGTCACTTGAAACTCAGTCTGTGCTGTTTTCTGCAACATTTCGGTCTAGCTTTTAGTTTGGGGATATTTTATACATGAATTCATCTGCTCAGTGTTTACACTCTCTGGACTCGATATATCATGGGGCACTGAGATTTATTACGAACTGCAAGGCCCTCACTCACCACGGTACACTTGAGTTGGTTGGCCCTCTTTGACTTCTCTAAGGCTTTATCTTTGGCTTTGTTTTATTTATAAAGCCAGTCTTGGGCTATTACCTGCATAACTGTGTGAAGATCAACATAATCATGCACCTCGTTCGCACAACATTTTGTGTTGTCTAAATCTAAAGTTTGAACAAAATTTGGCGAGAAAGCTTTTAACTATGCAGCTCCGCATACGCATATGGAACCATCTGTAAAAGCAGCTTAAATTATAGTACTGCCTACTTTAAAGATTTAAAGCTTTATTGTAGGAATTCTGTGCATCATTATCTAGTCACACTGTTAGGGTTTTGCTAAGAGGTTTTAATGTTGTGTGCTTCGTTCATTTTCGAATATCTCCATTCACTCATTCTCTATACAGCTTATCCTGTACAGGATTACGGGGGCCTGGAGGGGCCACTAGGTGGGCACTAGGCGGGATACACTCTATGTATGACAGGTGGGTAATCTGGAAATGGCAATTATCCTACCCTGCATGCCTCCAAGCATGGGGAGAACATGCAACCATACACACACACCCCTCCCACACACACACAGATCAGAGGTGAGAATTGAACCCTCGACCCTGGAAATACAAGGCCAGAATGCTAACAACTATGACATCATGCTGGCCATAGAGTATCCCATGGATGTATATTTTATTTTTCTCTATTATAAGTGTTATTTTAATTATATTACTCATTATTGAATTAATGAGTTATTATAACTATAATATATTTGCATATTAACTGTTTTAAGTTGGTTTGTCTGAAACATGCGTTGTGTTGCTGCCTGGCTTGGCCAGGTCACCCTGGAAGACATTTTTACAAATAAAGATTACAACAGAATAAAATTTCCACTGAAAGATGGCCCACCAACCTCTACAGTTATAACATAATAAATTCATCGAAAAATAATAACAATCACGTTAACTTAAGTTATAATTTCAAAATGGGCAAAGAATCACCGATATCCACATCAATCAAGGTCACCTGCAGTAAAATTCACTCATGGCACTTAAACACAAGCCTCAAGTGAACACTTCAGTCAGTTCTGTTCCATTGGTTGAAGCTCTTATCATTAATGCCAATTTATTTCATTTAAAACGGTTTAAAAATCTTTAGAGAATTTAAAAGCACGCTTCTTTGTTTTGATGATGATGTACTGTAATGGAGCAAAAGACAGACATTTTGGCGTTCAGCATCTCATAACAATCTGAATTGATCTTCATGCAGACGGATCATGCTGTGTTTGTTGGACTGACATGATGTACAGTACACTTTTATAAATGTTCCAAAGTTTGGAATTCACATCAAGTAATAAAATAAATCCAAAATGCAATGATTGTTCTTCGACATTGGAAAGGTCAGACAAGGCCGGGTTTGGCTGAGTGGTTAAAATTAATGACACAAATCGGCTCTTTTTAATCCCTACTTGCAAGGACTAATAATAACCAAGGGATGTTTTATGAAGTTTGGTCTCAAATCTTGAGGTACATTATCTGAAGGAGGGAACTATGCCTAAAGGCACGCCACCCTCTCTCTCGGCCTCATATTTGTTTTGTTTTTTTCTTAGAAAAACAGTAATTTCTATAAGTATTCATACCCATAGAACTTTTCCACATTTTACAACCACAAACATAAATGTATTTTATTGGGATTTATGTGATAGACCAACACAAAGTGGCATGTTATTGTGAAGTGGAAGACAAAAAAATATATATATATATATTTTTTTTTACAAATAAAAATCTGAAAAGTGTGGTGTGCATTTGTATTCAGCCCCAGAGTCAGTACTTTGTAGAACTACCTTTTGCTGCAATTATATCTGCAAGTCTTTTGGGTTATGTATATCGGCTTTGCACATCAGGAGAGTGAATTATTTGGCTTTTTTTGTGTTGTTGTTGTTGGAAAATTTCCACAGATTCTCACGTTAGAGATTGTGGTTGTAACATGACAAGTGTGAGATAGAGAGAGAATGCAAAGAGTGTGCAAAGCCGTCATCAATGCAAAAGGTGGCTACGTTGAAGAATGGAAAAGATAAAGCATATTCTGGGTTAACATATTTTTCTTGCCTACATAATTCCACATTTGTTATGTCTTTCTCATTAATATACAATTTTAAAAACAAAAATAAAAAACAAAGTGTCCACAGTTTTGACTGGTACTGTATGCAGTGTTATGTACTTTATATACTGATTTGTACAGTATGTAATTATGAGAGGTTTAGTATAACTTGCATGGCTGTTCAAATGAAATAAGTGACTTGTATGGATTTATATAATTATATAACTGCCACTCATGTACAACAAAGCTGTGCGCACATATTTTTATTTTCTTCATGTTTCTGAAAATGTGCTTTTTTAAAAAAAGTTTAGCTTACTATAAAGTTTTTTTTTTTAAGTGCGATTACCAATTTCTTTTCACAGCCTATGAACTTACCATATTAGCATACTCTATGATTTAAAGAGCCAATTATATTAGCACAGTGATAAATCATAAATCACGGTCTATATCATCTTTATTTCAAGTCGCCAAAAAACGGTTTACATATGGATATGGATTTCGACCACAACAACATGTGGCCTGTGTTTTGGAAACCTTTTGAGGCTTATATACTTTTGATGACAACTTGACTTTTCTATGACTTCCCACATTTTAGTTTAGTTTTTGTAGTTTAAAATTTGAGTGGAGTCTTTCATGCAACTTTTGTGTCCTCTAGGAGGACTTTAAAGCTCTCCCAAAATGAAAGTGCTTCCTGCTTAATGAGGAAGGAGGGCATAGTCAGTGTTTGCAGTAAATGAACAAGTCTGCAGGTCTGAGACTAGCTGCAGCTCTTTAATGAGCTATGTCTGAGGTGAGCTCCTCAGGGGGCCACACACACACACACACACACACACACACACACACACGTCCTCGCATACTTAAAGGTGAGTTGACAAGTTGACATTAAAGAATAAATCTTTTAGAAAGTTAATTAGCACCATGGCCCACTGACCACAGTTTTCACCTTCATATTACAATGCATATAATCTCTGGTCTTTGATATTTTACTTAATTTCTGTTATGGGTCACTTACTCAAGGTTTTCTTTTATGTGTTCGTTTTTTTCTAGGATAGGATAGCATCCTGATCTTGGTAGTAGTGATGTCAATTTAGAGAGTATGCAACATGCAATCAAATTTTTGACAAAATTTAATAGGAAAACCATTAAACTTGATAATTAACATCTGACCTCAAATATTTACTTCATAATTAAAATCCGAGGTTTTTAAAACATGCTTCATGAACAGGTTGGCCTAGTTTCACGTTTTCCTCTAGTGTAAGATTTTCCTCATTACTCACAATGTGGCTGGACTACCTGCTGGCTGGGATTTAGACTTTGCTTGATCTCTACCTAAAGAGAGATTCAAGATCACTTTTCTTCTTAAGTCTGCTGTGCACTACCACCTCCTCATTTGAACATTCTGCTTACATGGCTACGGCTCCGAGGCCTTAAAAGCACCATCATTCTTGCCATGTAAATGGCTAACTCGTCAAATTGAGTCTCTGCTGTATGCACGATATTTTAGTAAAAAAACACACTTTATGTCTTTTATGGTAGATTTAGCATCTAATGCCCTAGTAAGTATGTACCCTATATTTCATTTAAGCTTGCTGGTCACAACACTAGGCCAATACATACAACATACAGCTATACAACACTAGGCAAACATACTGTACTGAACTTTGATCAATCAAAGGGAATCGATTAACAATGCATTAACAAGAATTATCCTCGCTGCAGAGTTAATTGATGTAATGTTAGGAGATTAATGAACATTTACTCAACTTGTTTTTTTTTTTTTTTAGTTTCAGCATACGAGTGAACCAGATTAACCATATTTTCTACCTATTAGCCAGTAACCTATAGCCAGGGGCAAAAAACAATCAAACAAAAAAATACAAATACACATTAGGGGGAAATGTAGCAGGTTTGATTTGAATAAAGAAATAAGCACTCTTATTTCATGAAGGTGTTTCCAGTGCATTCTGGAAGAACTGAATCAGTGTGAAATTTTGCACCGGGGTTTGTTAGTAAGAGCTATGTGATTAACAGCAGAAAGCATGGACATGTGCAAATGAAGTCCTGGGAAGCCCTGAATAAATAAGATGCAATTCACTTGAACCTGCTGAGACAAAAAGCCGAAAAGGCACTTTAGATCACTCAAAGTTTTCAATTTTAACAGGCAAAAATGAAATCGATTAAATAAATCTAATAATAAAAAAGTAGCTTATATATTGCATTGCTCTTTGTAAAAATGTAAAAATGACTTGTATTACTGTAGCTTAGTTCTTCTGGATTGTACAGTTTTCGTTGATGTAATGAGTTGCACTACACCCTGAAGCATCTACTGTACCACTTTACACATAATCCAAAACCAAGTATAGTTTATTTGTGGCGAAACAGAACATCATTGTCCTTAAACAGATTTAAATCATTAAAATATCCAATTTTACTTTGCATTCCAGGGACAAACTGGATGTTTAGTCTGACACGCTTTTTCTTCTATTAGTGTTTCTTGCTTCTGTAGCTATTTGCACTTAACTCACAGTTTTTGAGTAACCTGCTATTTAGAAGTGCCCGAGGAAACAAGACAAAAAATTACTGGAAAGGAGACAATTGATTGGAACAGATTTCAAAATGCACAAGACACATAACTAATGGGCCTATGGTGCAGAGCAGCGTGGTGTCTCTGCTAGTAAATACCTCCTAAATCAGAGATCTATTCCTCTTTTTTTCTGCACAACGGCACAGCCCGATACTCGGCAAGAGCTAACCAACCAAAAACTGATCATTAAACAATCAAAAACAAAACTGCAACTGCAGTCTTCCATCTCCGAGCTGTCCAACTAAGTTTCTCCAGCAGTCTGTTGTGCCATGGCATCCGCTGTGCCGAGGCTATCAGAGTAACAGAGGGGATGTAGAGTGCTAATGAAAGACTAATAGTCCACAGTGTGATGAATGATACTGCAGAAATAAATCAATATCACAAGGCCAAGGAGCAATATTAACTATTGTGTATGTATGTTTGTGTATTAGTATATACTGTGTGCGAGTGTCTGAGTGGTGCAGAGGACACAGTGTTACCAGGACAAGGAAATTGGAATGAGAGGTATGTGTAGGCTGCGGGGCAGACAGCGATGGTTACCTAAAGATAAAGTGTATAAACCTGTATGATTTTCTATTTCTTTCTTTCTTTCTTTCTTTCTTTCTTTATTTATTTATTTAACTATACTCACATCTGTTTCAGATAATTATGTAATTTTAATCATGTATGTTGAGAGGAACTACAAATATATACTTTACATCCCACCCAATGTAATGTTCCTTCAAAAAGTGAATGTTCATCCACAAGTTTTTAATTTCAGTAGATACAGTATGTATATCAGGTGTAAAGTTCATGGGACAACAGCCATGTTTATTATAAGGAATGTGCAGTGCTGCCTTTATAGCATTTATTTATAGCATTAATTAATTAATTCATTAATTTGCCTATATAAATAAAATGCATAATAATAATAATAATAATAATAATAATAATAATAATAATAATAATAAATTAAAATACTATTATTACATTTGTTAGAAAATCATACATGTAAAAACATACATGTGTGGGTGTATGATATGAGTTTAAGCTTATGTTCTTTATGGGTTTAAATAAATTTCACTTAACATATACAGAAATTGCTTACTATTGTTTTACATCCACAATACACACACACACACACACACACACACACACACACACACACACACACCGCGCGCATAAGTTAAGTGGGGCCATTATATAACATAATTATCATATACATATAGACTTCAGAGGGCTTTCAGCATTTGAATTTCAATTTGCTTCATCATATTCCAAGCAATTTACTTTTCAGTAGCCAAATCTCTAAGGGGGACCTATTATGCAAAATTCACTTTTTAGTTAGTTGTAGACATTCAGATCGGTCTCAAGTGTGTGTACTGTATATCTAAGTTAAAAACAAGGGGGAATACATTCCTTGCTTTTTGTCATTTTTCTATTGTTGTATTGATTGGGGCAAAAACAAGTGATAAGATTTTCCCCCATTTTGTGACCTCATATAAGAAGATACCCTTACTCAGCACTGCCCGGCTGTGCTCAGCTCTGCCCTCATCTGCACACTGACACAAAGGTTTAGAATATGCCATACCTGAAAAGAATTTCAGTTAGAGCATTAACAGACTAACTGAGGGAAACTCTGAGAACTACATTTTACAAATTGTTATAAAAATGTAAAATCTGCAATGGATTGGTAGCCTGTCAAGAGTGTACCCCACCTCGTGTCTTCTGGGATAGGCTCCAGGCTTTCTTACAAATCTGTATACAGGATAAAGTGGTATAGATGATGAGTGAGTGAGTGAGTGAGTGAGAAATGTAAAATATGGGACCTTTAACCATCATACAAAATAAAAAAAAAATCCTCCAACACCTATGTCACATGGTGCAAGACGACAGTGCTAACCACTACACCCCCGTGCTGCCTTAATTGCATGCATAATGCTTTAAAAGTTCAAAGTCTGAATGCTGAAAAAGAAGTCTGCCTACCATAAAAATGGTGTCCATAACACTGAAAAAACACCACTTGAGACATTTGCAGCACAAAATTATGAGAACTCTCGAGGACAATCACAATCAGAAAATTAGTAAAGCTCAATAAAAGTAATTAATCAGTGCCGAGTCTGGTTGAATAAGCTGATTAGTAAAGAGAAAGGCGTCTTTATCCCTCCTAGGAAATGTTCTACGCGGATTGTTTCCTGTTAGCCTCTCTTTCCTCATCCACATTGTCCTATACAAACCTTATAAAGCACACGTACTTTACATAATGTACTTTATGTGGGATGCTTTTTACATGATAGAAAAAAAAATGACGTTTAAAATTTGAAGTTAAAATTCAGCGTGAGCATGAGTGGTACCTCTACAGATGGGTCGGTCATCGCTCCAGCCTACGTAGTTGTCAGTTACTCGCATGCAGGTTATGCTCTTGGAGCCCTGCAGCTCATAACCTTCATCGCAGGAGAAGTGCACCGTGGCCCCACGCCTGCAAACCGGGAAAGGTACAGTATTAAAAGTGTGGTTGGGTAATTAATACACCAAAGGAAATAAACGAGAATATTATTTCCGGGAGAAATGATGATCACAGTCCTTTTCATGTAGCACGCTGTGTTTGCAATTACATACAAGGCATTTGGCAGATGGCGACGTGGAGAGGTCTCTATCGATAAATACATACTGTTTCATTAGAAAGTTATTTATTTGTTAGATAACTACTTGTAAATATAAGTCTGTAGACATGTTATAAAGACCGCCAGTGAGTCAGCTGTTTCGACATGAGATGGAAGTTCATATCATCACCAAGGAGGCAGACCAGAAAAGAGTCTTGATGCAGGTTTCCCCTGTACCCTGAGAGATGGGGTGAGCAGTCAAGCAGTGCTAGAGGATTGGAGGGAGTGTGGTGCAGACTGGGGTGTGAGAAGTGCTTTGTGGTAAGTGGGTGCTGGGCTGTTTTTTCGGCTTTGTAGGCAAGCGTCTGTGTTTTAAATCCAATGCGGGCAGCCTCGAGGGAGGGCGCGGAGTAATGGGGTAGTGTGGGAAAATCTTGATTGAAGGCTGAAAGCATGTTGTGCGGCTTGATAAGCCTGTGTGGATCCGTCTTTATGTTGCTCTAAACAATATTAAGGTCATTTTCTGTTATGAGCCTTTGTGATCTCTCCTCACGTCGCAAGTTAATTATTCAAGTCTGGCTTGCATCATTACTTTCCCTCCATACGCATAACTACTTGGTGATGTATTGTGCTTATTATGGCATCAGGAGTATTATGGGATGGATTAGTGCTATGCCTGACTTTCCACGGTATCATCAGTGGTTCCACATACCTGAGTGTTCCTCGAAGCCAGAAAGTATCTACAATTACTGTATATACACTACTCTTTGCATGGGTACTTTACAGTATATGAATTCCTAATATCGAGTAACTTTAAAAATCTTCTGTTCACATGTACATTATATACAGAAAGCACTAATGCACACTATACACTGCTGCACATGTTTGATGATTTAGAGATAAATAATGTTTTATGTTTTATGTACATCTTTATAAAGTTATAAAGTATTATAGTATATGACATCATAAAGTTATACACATACTTTCGAAAGTGACTATGTCTACTTGCATTATTAGCAGGAAGAGAGAATCCAGTATGCATTTAAATTAAAATGTGGATATAATAGTACAGTATGTATTTAAATTGATTTAATATAAAAACATGCACCATAATTAATTTTCTACATGCAGATAAATGCACACGTTTTTGTATGTACTGTACGTATGTATGTATACAGTCATGTTCGGATACTCTGGAGGACTGACAGTGATTGAAATGTTCGTGAAATGTTCAGCAGATAATGTATCTATATACGTTTTTTAAAGTAAAAATATAATAAAAATCATCTGATCATAGCAGGTCTCAGTATTAGGCAAATACAACCTTAATCAAACAAAACAAAAATTATAATCATTTTCATCGTGCCAGTATTTATTAAAAACTAAGTACCCTTGTGCATTTTTTGTAGTTTTCTGAGCACTACATGGTCTGATCTCATGGTGAATGTGCTGGGACATCAACTCCTAGAAAGCTTGGCAACTAACTTGAGTGCTTTTCACTTGTGAATAATCTCTGTCACTGTAGAGCACTGAACTCCAAACTGTTTGGAAATAGTTTTAACATTTTGTTTCTCGATTGCTTGTCTAAGATGATCGTTTACGTCTTGTCCTCCTGGCATTGTGATAACAGACACCTGAATGCTCCAGACCAGCAAACTGTCAAAAACTGCTTTTATAGAGGTCTGCACACCTGCTGATGAGGGTCTGATGCTTACCAACACCTGGCTGCAACTTACCCTTTTAAATGCTATGGAAGCAGTATGGGAGTTCTTCTGCTTCTTTTGGCTGCTCCCATTAGGGCTTGCCATGTGGACCATGTCTCCATCTATCTCTGTCTACCAAATCTTCCCCTGTCACTCCAAACTCCTGCACGTCCTCCCTCCTCGCATCCATAAACCTCCTCCTGGGCCCGGCAGCTCCATCTTTAACATTCTCCTCCAGATATACTGTACCCCTCATCCCTCCAAACCATCTTAATCTGGCCTCTCTAACTTAGTCCCCAAACTGTCCTACCTGCGCTGTCCCTCTAATATACTCAATTCTAATCCTGTCCACTTCTTGTCACTCCCGAAGCAAATCGCAGCATCTTCGGCTCTGCTTCCTGTCTTTTTGTCAGCAGCAAACATCTTCAAATAGTATTATGAGGGGGTACATAGTATTGCCAAAGTGTTTTTTCTTTTTTCTTTCGGGATTCACTGTTTATATAAATGAAATAATGGCACAGTGATATTTGTCTATTATTGTATTTGCCTTATACTGAGACCTGCTACGATCTGATGATTTTGATTATGTACTTGAAAAACATATATAGATACATTATCTGCTGAACATTTCACGTACTATCAGGCACTATCAGTCCTCCGGAGTGTCTGTGCTTCATTCATTCTCCTCACACACTCAGCCCTTCAGCCCCTGCTGTCGAAAACCCTTCACACACATGTGAGTGTGTGATAGCCAGGATGCCTCCAGGGAAACAAGGGGGGAAAAAAAGAGGGAAAAAAAAAATATATATATATATATGCCGCCTCCAGCTCAGTGTTGGACTTGTTTGACCTAAGCGGTGACTCACTGTTGTGCAACAAGTGGTCAGAACTTGCGTTGGTGCCGAGGCAGCAGTGTGCATTATCCGTTACTAATCATTTGTCAGAGGAGCATTCAGGTAGCAAAGAACATTCTGGTAAAAATGGAGGTAGTATGTGTGAAATTGATAGTCCCTATTTGTCTGTGTTACAATTCTCACAGTTTGTCTCTCTCTGACTCCTTGTCATCTTCTGCTCTCTCCTCGCTTGGTCTGACCTTTGAGATCTCAAAGTCCATGTTTATTTTGATCAAATATCTGCAATGAACCTTGAAAATTCAAATGCCAATGAGAAATAAATAAATTAAATAAATGCATTTCTTTTTTTCTTTTTTTTCCTTTTTTTGTCTCTTATCTTTTTTTCCTCTGAAACGAGTCGGTTAATTAACAATCGTTAAGATGATTTCTCACCTGAAGTCGGAGCCTTTTCTTTTCCCCCTGTCTGGGATTCCGGGGTCCAGGCACATGTTGTGTCCTTGTGCCACACCCATCTGTGATACTACAGAAGAAATAGAGATGGAAGCGTTTAAAACATTTAGGGCTACAAGTATAGCCAGGTTTTACTGTACAATGGTCAATTAAAATGTTTTCTCTTTGATATATAATCAGTGTTTTGCTCTCGTTCATGAGCGTGCTTAATTAGACTTTCTAGAAGACCGATTTAAAATACTGAAATTACCTGAGTGCAGTTCATGCATTCAGGGTTACAAATTCTATGTAGTACTTAATGAGCATGATTTGATCAATAAAAGCACTTGCAATTAAGAATAATATAATATCAAAAAGGGTATTACAGATTGGACATTTCACTGTATTACAGAGAAGAAAAAAAAAAGGTCTGACAGTATCATGGTCCCTGTTCACAACCATTTCCATATGAGTGGAAATGATACTCAACTATGAATACTTTTTCTTATCTTCGGATCTCGCGATCTCCGGATTTACCACTGCGCCACTCGGAGGCCTTGAACTGTTCTTTCTTAGATCATTTTGATTTTTTGAAACAATAGCGGATTATACAGCTAATTGGTTTTTAGTGCAGTCCATGTCTTTGCACAGGAATAGAGGCGCATTTAATATAATTCAATTTCAAGTTCAATTCAATTTTTTATTTCTCACGTACACAACCATACACAGAATGATATCATATAAAATGCCTATACAACTGCAAAAGATAGGACAGAATAGAAAGAAGGACAGATTTCATTACAATGATAGGAAAACTGCATTAGAACACCACAGTTAAACTAAAGATAGAATTCCCAATTAAAAAATCCAATAAAAATAAAAATGTAAAATTTTATGTGATTTAGGGTGAGTCCAGGGGGATGGGTTGCAGATATGTTGGGGAGTCACAGCTGGACAAAAAGGACATGAGAACTACTGGAGTAAATGGGAAGATGATAACAGACAGAAATATATTGTAATCAGCATTTTAAATAATTTAGCAGTGAGGTGACAGTAAAATGTGACTAACGCTAAAACAATGAAACTGTAACAACCCTAAATACTAGATTTTTTTTCACTGCAGATTTTCAGATTGAGAAAAAAACCCAAACAAACAGAAAACGAACTGTTTAAACAACTTGACTGTATGAAGCCACAGTCGAAGTTAAATATCGCATCATGTACCAGTGAAAGTCCAAAACCTGCCAAGTGGTTATTTAAAGTTCAATCACTTGCCAATTGCACCAGCCAGCTCTCCTCGATCACACAACAGCTACCAACCGGGTAGGGTGAAGGCTTACAAATGCTTCCTTCTGACCTTCCAATTGTCACACACAGTGTAATACACTCAAACGCGCTTTTTACCCCGTGCCACAAACATGAGCTCATAGACTCCCACAGTTGGCTAAGTGTCACTGTGATTGACAGGCGAGAGAGCACAGCAAATGTTGCTCTCTAGACTCGTTTCCCACCATGGCTGTGGCAGGATTTACATTTGCATTTTTGGCAATTGGCAGACACCCATCTCCATAGCGACTTGCATTTGTCTCATTTTATACGTCTGGCCAGTTGAGGTTAAGCTTAGCCAGTGCTGCATGACAGCACTGGGATTTGAACTCATGACCTGCTGATCAGGAGTCTGATCAGTAACCAATGAGGTAAAATTCTTATATTCAATAAACGACTTTATTTTCCGCTCTCCTGCCCCCTAATTTGCAACTTATTAATAATAAATAAATAAATAAATAAATAGATGCAAGTCCTCCTCAGAAGATGTGTCACCTGCCTGACCCCCCATTGGTGATGTTAGTCTTTCAGCCACCAAAGTGGACCCTTCGATCCGCACAATAACCTGGCGCAGGTTTTTGCAGGGTGTCCTTGCTGACGCAATCCTCCTATTTTAGCTTGGGTTTAGGCATTGGCTGGGAATCGAACCTGGGCCTACCTGGGCGAGAGACCTACCACAGACAGGTGACACAGTGATCTGTATTAGCAAGCTGGCATTCTGAGCATACATCCATAGTTTTTGTGCATAATATACACTACTAAAAATATGGAGGTGTCCTCAAAATGTTTCTAGGCTAGTTTTGTAACACGCCAACAGATGGCAGCACAAGGCTGTACGCACAGACACAGGGGGCACCGACCTTCATAAGTCTGTGTGCCAAAAGACATCAAGTGGTGTCATCACATCTGCTATTTAATCATGGATAGCAAGTTAGAACACAGAGCGATCGTGAAAAAAATTCTGCGTGAAACTGGGCGAACCTGCCACAGAGATGTTAGACAAGATTCTGCAATTTCACGGCATTGCTTCAATTAGTCGTTCGAGCTATTCTGAGTGCCACACGCACTTCAAGAGCGGAAGAACATCACTGGAACATCGTCGTAGAACTTCCGCACCCAGATAATTACTTTCTTGTAAACGGAGCTAATCGTGAAACTTTTTGATACCACCTCATACGAAAAGTAGGGTGTAATACGATTTAATACTGGCACTGATTCGCTAAAACTCCTTAACAGGATATTTCACAAGAACATGACCACAAAATTCCAAACATATACATATATGTAACAAATAACCGTGCTGTTCATTCCTCTGTTTCAGAAAACCGCTCCTTATCACTGAATGACCGCGCTGCCGTCTTTTAGACGAGCAATGCTTCGACTGGACGGTGTTATCCATTCCAGATAGAACGTGAAAATGACATTACGGATCAATGAGTGTGTCCAGGGAGTCTGGGCTCTAGTGATGTGTGGCTCTGAAGGCTGATGGCGGCAGGCAAGACAGAAATGACACAAACTGATTGGCCAAGGCATCTGTGTGCCAGGTTTCATACATATTGATGTGGGACAAAAGGCCACGATTGTCAGAGCTGCCACTGATGAAGCTTATGGCTCACACACTTACACCTGTGCACACAGACATGCGTGTGCCCGCACACACACATACACACAAACACAAACACAGACTTTTTTCTCAAGATGATGCAAGGTAATAGACAGGTAAATAAGGAATCAATGTTGGCAGCGTAACAGAAGACAGATTTCTGGTGAAGCCTCGTGACAAAAAGCACAATAACTGGCGCTCTCTTTTTCTTCGCCTATTTATCAAGCCTGGCATTCCAGAGTCTTTATTCCTTGTTACTCTCCTTTATGAAAAAGTACTTCGACAAAACGAGTAAATATGTTCAACACTACGGTTTGTCGGAATTACTGCAAAGCGCCAAAGAGGTGCTTTGGATGTATTTTTTATTTTTATTTTTTTTTTTTAAGACATATTTCCTCCAAATCAACTTACTAGTAATATAAGTGCACTGTACATAGTGGTTAATGGTTTACGCTTCCATCTAACCGTGCTTTTGAATCGAACAGGGAGTCGTACAGGCAATTCCCTGCTGCTCAGCAACCTCCTCAGTGATAATCCAGTAGCGACATGGGAATGAACGTGGGAGTGGAAACTGGCAGAGTCTCTCATCCTCTGACTCTCTACTCCTCGAACGTGTTGATCACAGACAGTGAATATGAATACATTACTTGGTATTTGGATTGAAAAGATAATCTGCTTTAAATTGACATGAACACAGATATAAATAGGACTCTGCTATTTATTTATTGCTGTTTTTTTTTTTTTTAATGCCTTTCCAGCAAGGTTTACAGAGCATGTAATAGAAATGCATCAGGCTACACCGACTTCTGTTTTAAATATGAATACAGAAGCAGACACAAATATTGGGAAAACTAAACAGACACTAATACAGATATTGACACTCCGTTACATTCCTGATTTTACAGAATCTATTAATTTAACTGCATTTACACTCACCGGCCACTTCATTAGGTACACCTGTTCAAATGCATGTTAACGCAAATCTGTAATCAGTAACTTAATGCACGTATGTCTGTAGAAATGGTCAAACCAAGCATAAGGAAGAAAGGTGATTTACAGTAAGTACCAACAGTAAGTACTGTTGGTGCCAGATGGGGTCGTCGGAGTCTCTAGGGTTTACAGAGAATAGTCTGAAAAAAGAGAAAATATCTAGCGTGAGGCAGTTTTCATGGCGCCTCGCTGATGCCGGAAGTCAGAAGGGAATGTCCACGAAGGATGGAGCAAAAGAAAGGCAACAGTAACTCAAACAACTGCATCTCGTTACAACCAAGCCATGCTGAAGAGCATGTCTAAACACACAACATGTTAAACCTTGAAGCAGATGTGTTTCAGCACCGGTTGCAACTCACAAATGGAACAAAAGGAAGAACATTGGAAGAACCTTGCTTAGTCTGACCAGTTTCTACTTCTGCGATGACGTTCATACTATATGGTAGGGTCAGAATTTGGCACAAGCACCATAAAAGGTTGGCTCAATCCTGCCTTGCATTAACAATTCATGTTGATGGTGGTGTAATGGTGTGGGGCGCATTTTTCTTTGTGGGCCCCCAGTACCAATTGAGGATTGTTTAAATGCCACAGACTACCTGCGTATTGTTGCTGACCGTGTCCATCACTTTAAAACCACAGGATGGTATGAATGCGACATGACTCAAACTGGATTCGTAAACACAACAATGAGGTCAGTGTGCTCAAATGGCCATTCAAATCAAAGTCACCAGATCTCAGTCCAATTGTGCAACTTCCAGTTGTGGTGGAACATCATGGATGTGCAGCAGACAAATCTGCAGCAACAGCGTGAGGCCATCATATCATATCAATATGGGCCTGTCAATTCCTGTCAACGGTGGTCCAACCCAGTACTGGCAAGATGTACAGTATCTCAACAAGTGGCCGGGGAGTGTACACCAAATTAGAAGAGTCGTTTTATTTTAAATCAGCAATCTTAAAAATAGTTATTTCAGTTATCCATTAACACTCACAGCAAAAAGATTTCATAATGCCTAAAAACTTAATCTAGCATTCATAACCATCCAGTCATTAGTGCCAGAATTTCATCACCTTGAATCCACTTTAAGAAAACACAGATTAGCTAATTGATAGTGTGAAGCTTTGACACAATAATAATAATAATAATAATAATAATAATAATAATAATAATAGAAGACACCTACACACTGAAATCTTGCTATGGTTGTCTTTACTTGGAAGCATCTTCACTCCTCTGGACTTTAGCTCCGTCATCTTCTTTACTGCAGGACAAAAAGACACAGCGCAACATGACATTGTGAGAAAAACAATGATACACAGTGTGTGAGCAAATATTAGTGATAATCCTTGACTATTTATAGACTCGAATACATAGCTGTTGCCAGCTTCATGTTCTGCATCCATCAAAGCGAGAATGAAGAACAATATGCCAACATTACTGGCACTAACACTTAATGACTTGTGTTTAAACAAAACTTTCAAAGTTGTTCTGTGTTACAGTACGTGTAACATTGATTTTTAGTCATGGCTGAAGATGTACAGTAGCTGTTTCTTATTTTATTAGCAATTCAAAACAATTTCCATATCCTCCATTTATCATAAGGTTTGCACATTACATGTTTCATGTTGTCGAATTCACTTCTTATAACATTATAGTATTTATAAGATATAAAAAGAGTTTATTACCTTATTACATGTGAATTTTCATAAATTTCAAATGGGTAGTAGATTTGGTATAAAAATCAATTTAGTGCTACTCTTCTTAATATTAATCTCTTATTTAATGTTTCAGATTTCATATGTAACATATTCTTCAAGTTTCTTTGCATATTTGAATGTAATTTGAACATTGACAAGGTTCTATTTGAAATCCTTTTCAACAGGAAAAACTTTGTAAGAAAAGTTTGTACAACATCATTCTGGTCATGTCTTGAGACATTTTCTCTGAAGTTCTGAAATTGTCTCTGCACTTGGACATATAAGCCAAAAACGTTAAAAAAAATGTTCTTGTTGTCTTTTTTCATATACAAAAGGCTTGACGGAAAGTAATTGCTTCTTCAATAAAGCATAAGCAATCATTAGTCCAATGCATGAATGGAGCCAATAAAGTAAAAGCTTGGCTTCAAAAAAAGTTTGGTTTCGTTTTGATCTTGTCTCAGTCTCGCTTCCATTTGGACTTGATCTTGACTCGGGTCGGAGGCACTCTAAATAATTTTTGTATACTTTTGTAATTTAGTTGATATTCATTTGCATCCAAATGTAATTTTATTATGATTTTTCTTATGTTAAACTTATTTTATCAACGTATTAGCTGGCTTTTATTTTGGTTAATACTTACTACTGTACATTACCCACAATTCTGTTTGACTACCTGCTGAGAACTGTGGTGCCATTGCCAGGTAACCCTCTCAGCTTTAAAACTTTCCCCACTACGCCTTGCCTTCAATCCTATTTATACATTCTGATCAGCTGTATTTTATTCAACCATCCTCTATTAATGGTTATTAAATAATTACAGTCATATTAAAGTATGCCATAATTACATTTATATATGCAACAGTACTAATACAAGTCTTTAAGAGGATATACTTACTCTATAATGAGCCCTTAAGTCCTAGAGACTAGACTGTCTTTGACACAGAAGGACTCTGACGTTTTATTCATCAAAGAAAAAAGAAAAAAAAACAGGAGTCTAAGTGGCTTATTATGTTAAGAGTATCTACTCATTGGAAATTAGCCATAAACACACTTGTGCTGAAAGAAAGAATGAGATGAAGAAGAGGAGGAGGAGGGGGTCAATTTGAAATCTAATTAAGGGCTTAGCCCTCCTTTCTCCTCTTCCTGACAGTATTTATTTATCAAACTGCAGACCTGTAATCCCATCCAATCACTCTGATCTTCTTACAGAGGTGAAATTCCTCCAGATTTTTTTCCTTTTTTGGTGCAGCTGAGCCAGCTAATCCCGCTTTTCAGCTGATCCCCTTTGAACGGAGACCCCTGAACTTTGGAGTGTGATGAGAATGCAGGCAGTGCCGTAGCGTAGTGCAGGGCGGGCCAGAGACAATGGTGAGCGACAGTGGCTCGATGGTTAAGGCTCTGGGCTACTGATCAGAAGGTTCTGTAATCAAGCCCTGGCACTGCCTCTGCTGGGCCTTTGAGCAAGGCACTTAATCCTTTGTACCATTTAAAGGCTAATAATGTGCACTAACCCAAGCTTACTAACAAGCCAGAGGATGTGGTGTGGAAAAATAATCATTGTACTGTAACTTTTTCACCAGTGCCATAAAAGATGGCTTAATAATGGATTGTAAGCGGAAGAAACACTCCAAATATAAAGGGATATTGCTTGGTTTAAATTGTGGGGTCAGACAGCTGGGTCGACTTAAATGAAAATTGGCAATGCAACATGCTTGGTTTGGGAAGCAAACCAGAAAAGGAAAGATTTCAATTAGAAACATTTTTGCACTGTCTGTCAATACAGAACAGCATCCAGGAAAATTCTTAAAGTTTTGTTTATTTCACTTAATCTACAAAAATATTTAGTTATAATTCGAAATTATTCAGAATTCCAAAATTTTATTAAACTCGAGGTCATGCTGTTGAACTGAATATCAGCATGCCTGTAACGCTGTTGCAGGCCTGAGGGTGCAGCCGATTACCAAAGGCATCACAGTTTTGCTGATATTCAGCACAATCTTGTGTGTGAGTTACAGCGTGCGTGTAAAAGGGCCCGGCTGGTAAATAATCATCTTTAATGGATCTCGGACTTCCTCCGCGTTATAAAAACGGGGCAAGAAGTTAAGCTTGTGGTCCAGAGATAAAGAGCAGAGATGTACACAAACAGTGGCATGCGAGCGGGGTGATGTCATGCGCCCCAGGGGCTTCAAAGGCTAGAGCTGAATGCTGCTGTTTGATCTCCGCTTTAAGGACGGTTGCGAGAGGACTGCACGAACTCCTGCGGCACTTTCACTTTCGCTAAAAGAGCCAACCCTCGTGATCCAAATAAAAAGGCTGCTGTGCTTCACGTTAAGGCCCCCGTTCCCAGCCGGATAAGTCGTCCGGATGTCATGATAGACTCACAACTACGGCTGCACTTGAGGAAAGCTGGGAAGGGCCGGTTGGCCAGTCAGTGAGAGGAGCCACTCAAGGGAGCATGCTAGAGCTGCTACCCATGCAGACCCACTCTCCCTGCCACCATCACTCACCAGCCTTGTGCCCACATGGTAGTGGGGTACTGCCTCCGGATCTGCAAATGCACACTTTGCCTACTTTCCATCCCCTTTTTCTTTCCTTCCTCCCTAAACCCTTTCCTTCATTGCTTTTCCAAATAAAATGACCCTTCGCCTCTTGTCCAATGTGTCTGTGGTGATATTGCTTTTATACAACAGTTGCCCAAACACCATCTATTATTAAGAGATCACGTTGTTGTTTCTCTATTTTACCAGTTATTTTGCTCCACCATCACAAATCCTTGTACGACTGGAAGAGCAACTGGTGAAACTGGCGACCAACAGTTAGAGAGTGTAAATAACAGGGCTGAAAGTACGGAGGGGATTAGGTAGACTGCACAGTAAATCTCATAAAGTAAAGTTTCTCTTTATATTTCTGCTCATTCTGATTTAGAACATCAGCTACATTAACTTCCAGGTTAAAACCAAATAGCGTTAAATGGAAAGTTAGTGCAATAGGGTGTATATTGTACACCCTATTGCACCCTATTGTAGTCCACATATCACATAGTGCCCTTGATTGGCCTAGAACTTTGCCAGTCACAGTTAGTTAGTCCTACTAACTCCTGAAGGATGTGTGTTGGTGGATATTTAACCAAATAAGGACTAACCAAAATTGCATATGTTTATCTATTTATTTTTTACAGTAATGTCAATAATACAGTTTTTTCAGACCTCTTACCTTGGTACTGGGCACTGAAGCCCCTCAGCTTGTGGTTGCCATCAGTGGTGAAGTGGATACGCAGCCAGTTCTTACTGCTAATAATAGGTGACGGGAGATTAGGACCTGTGAACCTGCAACACAATGCCAAATATTACTTAAAAAGCTGAACAGAAATTATACATAATTATACTTATAATTACACACGCACACACACACATATATATATAAAATACATCCCTAGCTAATGAACACAAAGTCGAGTAAAGCCAGATTTATACCAGTGAACAGGTCCTCAGGATGGCAAGAATTAGTCCTTATTATTAAGACAAATCTGTTCACATTATTGTGAGCTGGGTTTCATGTTGGGACACATTGAAGCATTGTAGAGAATGCTAAGCACATAAGCTGAAGAAAAATCTGAATCTTCCTGCCAGAGAGGCAGAGGCTGAGCCTCACCGTGTGTACCAAATGTCAGATTTGGCTCAACGGGCCCTTTGATGAGAACGAGAAAGAGAGAGAGAAAGCAGACTAGAGAGAGGGCATTGGCAGGGGAAAGGAGGATATAGAGCGGTAAGACTGGCTTGTCTCTGAGCTTTGTCGGCGATTGTTTCTGCTGATGGTGTGGGTTTCTAATCAGTCTCCCAGCCCTGACTTATTCTCATTAGACAGGATTGTGACTCCACCAACACTGACGATGACAGTAATGAGAGGGGTCTCTGAATCACAGATACAAAGACAGACTTTATCAGCCCAGAAAGGGCTGCTTTACTCGCAGAATCAGATGATAGGGAAGAAAAGATATGTCTTTTTAAATTTCTGATGGAAGCTTGGCCTAATTAAGTGTGGGATGGATATCATCGTACTTGTGGAATTGGTGATATTGCCGTGTGTCATCACATGCTTTCTCTAAATGATGTGAAAACATAAGATAGTGGATCAAGGGAACAATACTAATGTGTGTATACAGTATATGTTACAAACGGTTCATGGCATAGAGATGATATTAGTTGGCAATTGGATTTCAATTTCAGTAATCAGAATGCATACGGAAGCACATTTATTTACAGGAACCTGGTCAGGACTTCAAGCCAATCTAGAGAACAATTTATTGTTTTTAGTCTTTAAACTGCTCCCACCAATGGACCATTCGATCTGCACAACAACTTGACACAGGTTTTATGCCAGATGCCCTTCCTGATGCAACCCTTCCAGTTTATCCGGGCTTGGGACCGGCACTGCATCCAGTGGCTGGGAATCGAACCAATGGCAAGTGAGAGATATACCACTTACCAGACATACAGTACCAATTCCCCCACACATTCACACCTAGGGACAATTTAGAGTCACAATTTCCCCAGTGATATGTTTATTGAAAGTGGTGAAAACCAGCAAGCCCAGTAAAAGGCAATGCACGAAAGTAAGAAAAAAGGTAACGTCTATGGGCCAGAATACAACTTATGACCCCAAATTTCCTTTAAAAAACAAAAGCTGATTGATGGCTTTGAAACCAACTGCAGGAATCTTGTGAAAGATGTGACACCCACATGAAGGACTGCTGTTGAAATAGAGTCTGTAGCACATGAGTGCAATGATGATGAACAAAATGCTCTCTGGACACTATCAATAACATGGTGTCAAGCTGGGATGCTCACGCAACAGGAAACCGAAGCGTGCGATTTCAGCACACATTAGCAGAATCTGGTTTATCAAATAACACACACCCCATGGCCATATGGGAAATGAGCTGCAGACAGAATAAAACAGGGAATGACACATTCTCTCCCATGCTTCGCAACCATGGCCCCAGTGGTGTTGGCGCGAGTGATGCATTGCGAGCATGAGTGATACCATGCATCTGGGGCTACGTCTGTCTCCACGGTCATTCGCTTGACAGACAGATTTACAACTTCAGCCATCGACATGACATAATCGCGCTCGGAGAGTTCTCATGGCTGTCTCACAGGTTAAAGTTCAACCTTCCACAGATTGTCCCTATCTCGGTTTGCTTGCACTCTCCAAAGCACTGGAAAAAAATCGTTCATACAATAACTGGCGGGCATGGAGATGGTGAGAACAAGATTAATCCCTTCCACAAAATCAATCACCCACAGGTCTGCCTTTACTGAAATTAGTTTTCTTCTTCAAGTCCACCCATTATTTATTTATTTAATGCTTTACCCTCTGCTCTCCTTTGAGGGCTGCTAAAATAATGGAAGTGGCATTGAGTTCTGACAACTTGTCACATGATATTAGTCGTGATTTACGATGCCAGCCACTGGACAGATAAAGTGAATTTCGGTTCAGATTGTTTTATTACTTTATAATCAGGCCATATAAGATGGTGGACATCCAATGCAGGAGAGAAAGGAATTGTTACATGTAATTTTTTGCTATCTTTTTGCCTTATTTCATGTTATTTCTCTCTCTCTTGGTCTCTCTTTATACATATATATTCTCTTCATATTTTAAAAGGTCAGTGCAATTTCGCTAGACGGAATCGAATATGGTACACATGATCAGTACTTGGATGGCAGTCTATTCTGCATGTACATGGGCCATCAACATGATCAAAAAATGCTGTACATGACCTCCTCTACTCTACAGTATGTGGCAGTAATACCATTTTAAAGACAAATGCTCATAGAAGTAGGTGATTAATCACTTCAGTCAATGGTTCTAGAAAGATATGGTGACATAAGGTATATAACCACTTTGACCTGATGTCTTCTTTGAACTAATCATTAATGGTTAAGCATTTACAGTGGAACCTTGGATTATGAGCACGATTCGTTCCGGAAGTGGGCTCGTATTCCAAAAACACTCGTAAACCAAATGACTTTTCCCATAAGAAATAATGAAAAATCAAATTATTCGTTCTACAGCCCAAAACAATAAATACATAAAAATAATTAATACAACATATAAAGGCGCCGTGTATTTGTATGTGTGTGTGTGTGTGGGGGGTGGGGTTGGTGGGGGGGGGGGGGGTCTGAATTAGCACCTCGCCTCGTTCTCACTTCCCACACCTCGCTAATAAAAAAAGAATTCTCTCTAATTATACTCGCGTGAGCGCATACTAACGGAATCACTGCTGTAAAGTATAAAAAAATTTAAAAAATGAACCAGAACCGTACCTTTGAAAAGAATCGCGACAGAGTTGAGATTTCTGTGTAAATAAAGTGCGTGTGCGTGTGTGTGTGTGTGTGTGTGTGTGTGTGTGTCGGTGTCAAATTACGTGCGCACACGCACCCACAATGTACACATGAGAAAAGTGTGTGTGTGGGGGGGTGGCACAGTGTCAAATTACGCGCGCGCACACAGAAGAGAGAGGGAAATGTTGATTATACCAGTAAGAGACGAGCACTAAGACACAGCAGGGGAGACGATTACCCATAATTCCCGCAGCGCAAGAAAGAGAAAAATCATTGGCTCAGTTGTGATCACGTGCCGCTCGGTGCCAAAATAAGAGTCGCATGAGTGATACATGATACTCGGCGCTCGTAAACTAATACTTGCTCGGTTTCCGATTAAAATTTATTCAAAATCTTTGCTCGGTTTGCGGAACACTCGTAAACCACGTTACTCGCAATCTGAGGTGCCACTGAAAAGTAATCTGTTGCCACCATTTAGTCATGCTATTTGTCTATCCAGATCTTTGTAGACATTTTATTTAATTAGACCGTAGTACCCAGAATGCACATGTACATGTACATACCTTACATCTCCTAAGCTTGCACACACTTTAAAGAAGCTATATGAAGAGGTATTATGAAATTAGTTCTAGGTTTTCCTTTTAAGAGTACACAGGACAAAAAAAGCTCCTCTCTATGCACTCTGTGCACTTCTACATACAATGCTTTAAAGAAATCTCCCCCCTCCTCCTAATGACCATGTAGTGATGCACTTATTGAGATGTCTTTTTGAGTTAAACAGCAATTTAAGCCCTCACTCCCCATTATTATGTAGTGGTTATTCCAAGGAACGGTCTCTGGATCTGATAAAGGTAACACAAGAGAAGAAATATTGAAAATGTCATTACAGATTACAGCACTCATAAATAAGCTATTAGAGAATGGCGTGAAAAAGTGTTGTCACCTCTACACCTCCCCTCCTATTCACGCTCACTTTCTTCCTTTCTAAAAGAAATTATTTGCGCTCAACAAAGAGTCCTGAAAGTCAAAGAGGGGCCTACATGGTTTGATGAAGCACTCTTTAAGGGCATTATTGCAAGTTCAATACCCTCCCTTCACCCTCGTCCTCAGTATTAGATTTCGCTCGGACAAGCCTCAGGAGTGCCGCTATAAATGAGTTCTTGATCCCAGTCCAATGAACTTCCTAGATTAATCGAAAAAAATCTCGAGCATTAGAGAGAAATACGCAAGGGCATATCCGACTATACGCCCTGCATCCAAGTGTTTCAAGTACATGCAACCTATTAGTACTTTGTCCAAATAAACATCATCATTGCAATGATTAATTGTATAAAAATGGCCAAGATGAATAACCAAGCACTTGGGCCAGCTATAGGCATGTCGACAAGGGAAGAAAATCATCCATTTTGCATAACTAACCTTGAAAACTAGTCAATGGTGCGAACAGACCGCTTTCTTTCTTGCTCAATAAATGCCGCAAGACCATGATTTTGATAAAATAGCTGTAATGAAAGGCTTAGCAATTCCAACATGACCCACTGTATGTTTTTCACTTACAACATGTGAGCATGCAATTATAGGCATTTGATGGCGGCTCTATGGCAAAGTGTACAGGTCATGATGATTTTAAAACCAACAAAATTCCGGCATT
The DNA here is from genome assembly GCA_011419295.1 of Clarias macrocephalus. Lineage (NCBI taxonomy): Eukaryota > Metazoa > Chordata > Actinopteri > Siluriformes > Clariidae > Clarias > Clarias macrocephalus. The sequence goes on along the minus strand of JAAGKR010002275.1, from coordinate 61,861 downwards.
TAAAACACTGTGAATCTCCGAGTAATGTCACTTTTACTCTCTCATATGACAGAACAAATCAGGCTTCCTGGGCAACGAGTCCAGTTCTGGGAATTAGAACTGAGGAGAAGAGCGGAGACACTGGCAAAAGCTTTGACCTTCACTTTCACATCACTCAACAACAAGCAGTGCCATTAAACTCACTTAGAGCTTCCTATAACTGGTGAGGCAGTTTTGAGCTAAGTGCTAGGTGACTTATGGCTTCGCAAAAGTTTTATGACTTTACAAACATTTAAAATCGTGCAGGAAAGCCTGTGCAGGAAGGATGGGGTTAGGTGAGGCGCGCTGTACTCGCTGTAACAAGAGGGGAAGAAATCCACTCTGATTAATAAACTGTCCGTTTCGTGACGTGCCGCACCGCAGGTGTACAGAGTGGTTCACCATTAGAGCATGGCCGAAGCTCAAGAGCCGTCTGAGAATTTGGTTGGGTGAGGAACTGATTTCCATTGAGCTGCAATCCATAATTCATGAACTGCCCTTTGGCTTCACAATAGTCACTTAATAGTCACATCTTATAGAGGTTTTTCCCTTCCACAGAAAAAATTACTGAAATTTAAATAAACAAATACATATTTTTTCGTCATATAATTTTATTAATTATTTTTTATATGTATAAATCTAAATATATAATATATATTAATTGTAATATAATAAAAATTAATGAATAATTAATTTATATGACAAAAAATGTGTACTTGTTTATTTAAATTTCAGTAATTTTTTCTGTGGAAGGGATCCAGTATATATACAGTATATACATGGACTTTGCATGTTCTGCACTTTCCCCCCACAGTCCAATGTCATGCAGATTAGTCTAATTGGCATTTCCAAATTGCGCGTGTATGTGTGAGCCCTGCAACGGATTGGCGCCCTGTCTAGGGTGTACCTTGCCTTGTGCCTAGTGCCCCACGTCCCTTGGGATAAACTTCTGGCCTCTATACCCTGCACAGGATTAGTGCCATAGCAGGAATGAGAGAGAGAGAAAGAGAGTAATTTGTTTGTTCTTTGAATTTCTACCTCTATTCTGATTCATGTCAATTTCCATGCTCTCTCCCCAAGAATAGATCATGCAAATAGATCTCATTCTTTTTATAAGAGAATAGAAATGCATTCTTATATCTGTAGAGGATTCGCTGTCCAATCTCTTAATTCAGTTCCCTTCCTTTTCATATTCTCCATCAGTGGTTATAGGACATACGGTATAGGACTACTGTATATGCGCATCCCTTACTTCCACTTCAGCCATCAACAATCCTACTGTACTTTAAAATGTGTTTTTTCACGTATACATGCTAATATATAACAATATGAAAATTTGCGCCGATATAATGAAATCAATTATCTCAATAATTGAGATTATTTTTCACCTAAAGTTGACCAAATAAATGACGATGCAGGAAAGTGGTGCTATAAAATGAAAGGGGTTCGAATCGATTAGCTGTAAAACTTAAAAGGCTAATGAATAATATATGAACTCAAATTCAAACGGAAGACACGGTCACATAACTAACCACAGGGGTTTATTTTCTTGTTGTAAAACATTTAAGAAACAATAAAAAAAAGAAATAAAAAAAAGATACTTTTTGGTTTCTGCTGTTGAAGGTATATGATTAAACTTCAGCCTGGCGTAAGTGATTACAGTAAACACAGATGCTATAGAACTCAAATACACCCTAGGTAGAAAGAGAGCAAACAGTAATCCCAGACATATCAGCCAAGGCACATAGACCTGCTAAATCCAACACACCAAATGATGATAAATACTAACGTGGATAAATATTTTAGTTTTGTGTAATACTATATCTTGCTCGCTCTCTCTCTCCATCCCTTGCTTCCTCCCTCCAGCTTTCTTATGCTATATCTTTAATACCCATTGCACCTTGCTTTACCCTTCTTCACCCCACCTGTGTTAGCCAAAGATGAAAACAAATAAATGACTGAATACATAACAAGCATTCCTTTATCACACCAACCATTATGGCCCATTACACTGGATTTATAGTTAATGGGGAAAAACAAATTAGTTCCCAAGGTCACTTGGATATGGTAATTGAGGCTTCCAAACAGATCCATAAAATAAGCCCATAAAACAGATCTACTGCTATTCAACAACACATAGAGCATTATCATAGTTTGGTTGTAGGTTGATGAGCAAGATGTCGGTCTCATACTGTACGCAGTAGTGTTGGAGAGATGTGAGGGAGAAAAAGACACAGTGTTGGTAGAATGCTTTCTACATCTGGTTATGTTTTACACTCAAACTGGATGGATTTAAACTTGAAATGGATAAAAAAAAATGAAACTCATAATTTTACATGCAAAACTCCACAATGACAAAGTAAGACAGGTGTTCAGAGTGCTTTGTTAATTTATACAAAAACAAACCAAAAAAAGACTGAAATATCCAACACTTGGTACTTGGTTAAAGCAATTGAATGTTTCTTCCATTCTTCTTGGCAGATTTGTTCAAGCTCAACCAGGTTAGATGGCCACATCCATTTTCAGGTCGCTCCATTGGGTTTAGGTCCAGACTCTGGTTAGGCCACTCCAAGACTTTCACAGAGTTGTTCTGAAGCCAATCCTTTGTTTTATTGGCAGTGGCTGATTTCCTAATTCCAAATACTTCAATCTTTGTGTCATCAGAGGATCCAGAGGATTTTGTTTCTCATGTTCTGAGAGTCCTTCAGGGGCTTGTAGAACTCCCAGCAGGCTCTCGTGTACTTTGTAGTGAGGAGTTGGATGCACCATAGAGGAATCGGAAGCTCCAGAACTCAGTGTTGCATAACAAAAAGTCTGAATACTTTAGCCACTCTTTAGTCTTTATATTTTTTTTAATTAACATCTCCAAACACCTGTTTTCACTTTGTTTTTGCTAGCCAAAGAGCCCATTTATTGAAACCAACAAGATAAAACTTAAAGTAATTAGGTAATCTAAAAACAGCAAGTGGCACTAATTGGAAGTGCTTGTACAAATATCTCTGATTGTGGTAATTTTAGTTCTCATTTTAAAACTTGGTGATATTTTTGCTATTAAGTGCTTATGGCTTTAAGTTTATAATTGGACAGAGGTAAAAAAAAAAAAAAAAACAGTTTTGACCAGACTGAATTATATTAAGGTGGCACGGTGGTGAATGTTCTCCATACGCTTGGTGAGTTTCCTCCAGGTGTTCCGGTTCCCTCCAACAGTCCAAAGACATGCAGATTAGGCTAACTGCCGTTCCCAAATTGCCCGTAGTGTGTGAATGAGCATCTGAGTGTGTGTGTGTGTGTGTGTGTGTGTGTGTGTGTGTGTGTGTGTGTGTGTGTGTGTGTGTGTGTGTGTGTGTGTGTGTGTGTGTGTGTGTGTGTGTGTGTGTGTGGCCTGTGATGGCTTGGAGGGTGAACCGCCTCATGAACTAAGTCTCCTGGGTTAGGCTCCAGACCCCAAACAACCCTGTATACAGGATAAAGCGGCATAGATGATGAGTGAGTGAGTGAATTATATAATAGTATATTATTAGTCCAGTGCTTCTCGAGAACACCCTCGTAGAAGTTGGTACTGTAAATGATTATATTGAGAATAAGTGCATAAAAATTGCATGCAGAACAGCTGTTAGAGTAGTCAGGGAGGTGCTGCATGGTGTTCTGACTAGCCTTGCCAAACTGAGTCATGCTGGGCAGCTAGCCACTGCAGCACAGTACCCACTGATAACCGTTTAAGTGAAGAAAGATAAAAATGAGTGTGTGTACTCTATGTGTGTGTGTGTGTGTGTGTGTGTGTGTGTGTGTGTGTGTGTGTGTGTGTGTGTGTGTGTGTGTGTTAGTGAGAAAGAGAGAAATAAATTTTTAATAATTCTGGTATTATGTATGTACTGTATGTAACACACACACATACACAGAGACACATGGTATGTGTGTGTGTTTTTGCATAAAACATTAGAATAAATAATAATTATTAATAGTAAATACATTTTCCATATACCATAAAAACATAATAATGATCTGATCGTAGCAGATCTTACTATTAGGCAAATGCAACCTTACATATACAGCATGTACACCATCAGTTAAAAGTTTCGACACAGCTTCCAATTTCATGGTTTTTCCTGATGATTATTTCTTTCTACATCTTTATGTAAAACAATGCGGATGACATCCAAAATATGAAATAATCTCCATTGAAAAGTTGATGCTATGCTATGCTCTGTAAAGCCTTCATAACGGCTCTAATTCGCAGTGCTGTTTTCTATGTAATTGGTCAATTAAAAGGCTAGTAACTCTAATGGAACTTCTCCTCTACATCAGAAGTGCCCCAAGTTTTGGTCTTGCTTTTCTGGAATGGCCGTCATGAGGGCCAGTTTAACATGGTGCTTATGCTAACCTTGGACCTGATATCAAACACCAGCAGATGACACGGCTCCCCAAACCACCACTGACTATGCAAACCTTACTGGACCTCAAGCAACTTGGATTTTTGTTTTGAATTAATTTGGTGACTCAAGTGTGACACCATGAGTCTCCAATATTGAACTTTTTCAAGTATTTTATTGTTGTGAGATAATGAATTTGGGATTTTCATTAGCTGTAAGGCATAATCATCAATTAAATGAAAAGAAATGCATTTAATTATAACGGTCTGTGCGTAATGAATGTATATAATACAATATATGAGTTACTTTTTGAATTTAATTGTTGAAATAAATCAACTTTTTGGTAATATTCTAATTTATTGAGATGCACCAGTGTGTGTATATAAACACATATACACACACATTACTGTGTAAAAGTTCAGCTTCATTCCTTCATATTGATTCAAATTCAATTATGCAGATAAAATAAAAGAAATGTAAACAAATGTTTTAATGCATAAGGCTACAAATACTATTTTAAAAACTGTCTGTTTATGTAATAACCTCAGCAGCGACCTCATTTCCCCTCTCATCTGTTCCAACCACTCCGCATCCGGCATCACCAGCATACTAATCACCAGCCTGATCATCTATCGTCATCTGCTCCTGTTTCTCACTGGTTCATGTCTTAAAATAGATGTTTGCTTTTTTTATGCTTGAATGATTTGTAGCTCACAAACAAAAAACATTCATTTGAAACTGGTTATGTACAGGAACTTGACTAAAAAATTAAGCCTGGAGAACTATTCCTTAAGACTATGTTCAAAACATGCAAAGAAGATATGAGCAATGCAGATAATTTGGTGCACCATGCCAATTTTTTTTTTTTCATTTAACCTGGCATTTGGAGAAAACAATCCATCAGTGCTTAATTTTTTATCCCAAATAACTTCGGGAGATAGTGCCTCAGATAGAACTTAAATGTACTGCATTATGACTTCTGATTGGTCTGTTTATTTCAGTGTATCCAGTATATAAGTGCTTAGATTACTTAGAGTACTATTAACAGCAAGAGCCTTATTTTTGCCTTTGTCACACCTAGCCATTATACCACACGGCTTTACATTCTTCAGTGTTCCCAGAGGCGCAAAATATTTAAAGAAATTGAAATAAATGCCAATATGAGGGTGGAACAGAAAACCATATGACATTTTGTAAATTATAAATTTGTACTGCAGGAATAAAACATTCTACTGTTCTAACGTTTAGACCATTTTGACATTTCCCATTCTGCTTTATCATACAGCTTATGATCGTTATTAAAAATCTATAATAGCTTATGCTTTTAGCCTTCGTTTTCACCTCCATGACATGGAATTGAATTAAACCCGAGTGCTTGCTTGCTTGCTTTGTGCACTGGTGCGCAGTCATGTTGGAACAGGAAGGGGCCGTCCCCAAACTGTTCCCACATACTTGGAAGCATAAAATTGTCCAAAATGTCTTAGTATGCTAAAGCATTAAGAGTTCCTTTGACTGGACCGGGGCCGGGTAAAACGACGGAAAAACCAGTTCCAACATGACTGCGCACCAGTGTACAAAGCAATGTCTATAAAGCCATGGATGAGGGAGTTCGCTGTGGAAGAACTTGACTGGAGTCCTGACCTCAACCTGACAGAAGACTTTTGGGATGAATTAGAGCAGAGACTGCAAGCCAGACCTGACAAAAGCGCTTCTGGAAGAATGGTCAAAAATTCCCATAAACACACTCCTAAACCTTGTGGAAAGCCTTTCCAGAGGCTGTTATAGCTGTAAATTGTGGGCCAACATCATATTATAACTTATGGATTACGAATTGACTGTTACACATCCTATGTAATGGACTTGAAAATATGCATTTGAAAGCAGAGGAGCGAATACTTTTGCCAATGTAGTGTATATGTAGGAGGTAAACACGTAGCTGGTAACGATTTATGAATTAATTCTACTGAATTACAGCTTTATTCACACAGTAAGCAGATCTTGTGATGAACTGCGACGCTTCCCCAAAGTACAACCCCACCCAGTACCCATCACTCACAGATAGCCGACTCTCTTCTGCAAGTCTCAAGCCACACACAAGACAGAATAAGAAAGAGAGAACAGAAAAAGACATATAATTTCATAACCTTAAAAAGGCCAGCATGTGCACTACCAGTGTATGGCCAAAAGTATGTGGACACTCAAGCAACTTACTCTAGCCATGTGTGAGCCTTTCTTAAACTTTGTGCAATGAAGATGGGAACTAGGAATTGTCTAGAATGTTTTAGCATATCATAGATCAAATATTTCCAACAATGGCTCTACAGTGTCGTTCCAAAACCTGACAATGTACTTGGGCACAATGCAAGGTCAACAAAAACAAGGCTTGTTAAAGCTGGAGTGGAAGAACTCAAGTGGCCAGTACAGATCCGTGACCATACGCTCATCGCAGAACATCGGTGCCTGACAGCACTTTTGCACAAATTCCCTTCGCTATGTCCCAAAATCTGGTGGATGTCCTTGCCAGAAGAGTGGAGGTTTGTCATAACAGCAGAAATGGGATGTTCTACAAGAACCTAAGAACGCGATCGTTCTCCATACTGCTGTTTATAGCGTTTGTGTGCCGTGTCCATTTCCTCTTGATACTTACTGTAAATCATTCATCAAATCATTTCAAACTAAAATAATTTCTAATGCGCATTTAATTGAATACATTTCATGTGGAAAGTATGTTTTCAAAGAATGCAAAGTGTTTCTTAGTAGGCGTGACTGGAGCCTGTTGCAGCGCATAATTATTTCATAACTCATAAGTAGAAAGAAAGCACATCAGGAACACCACTGGCCAGATGTTATTTGGGCGATGGGAAATTCTCAGCACAGCAGAGACACTGACCGGCTCTGGCACTGGTACAAGTATATTAGTCTGCATTGTTTAGCTTCAAGAATACATCAGTGTGCTCACTTGCTGTATATTTAATTAGCACATAATTTTACAGGTGTATTCTTAGAGAGCAGAGACTATTTTCCATGCACAAATTATGTTCATTGTCGTGTAATTTACATGACATCATGTACATCAGAGTATAGCAGTTATGTTAGAAATGAGCACGACAGATGATCCGATTCACATAAAACAGTAGGTTTTTCAGCGTAAAAAACAAAACAAAAAACAAATATTACTAAAATAAGCATACCAGTCAATTAAGATTTACAATCATGAGCAAGTATGAGTGTTAATGCTTAATAGCCCACACACAAAATGTTTGACTTGAATACGTTCACATCAATTTGCATTAAGAAACATTAGTTAGAATAACCAACTCAGCCTGCTATGAGAAATCACTGGCCAGACATTGATATGCAGGCTTTTCTATGTATTTACTGTCTGTCCTATCTGTTCTTTGTGATCAGCAAATTTTACTCAGAACATTAGGGCTATAGCCAGCCTCAATATGACACTTTACGACTTCTAATTAGTAAAAGTGTCTGGATTGGGGAACATCAATTTTAGAATTATGACACAAGGTATCTGAAGTGTTTGGCTGTTGCGCAGTAGATCCAATATCCTTCATAAATAATGTGGCCATAACAGTAATGCTTGATAAATGTTAATAATGCACCAATGAGCCAAACCGAAGAATCAAATCAGTAACATGATTTCGCTGCCAGGGACACCGGAGATAGTGGAACAATCTACCCAGAGGTCCAAGGTGTGTTTGTGTTTGGAAAGAGCTGAGCAGCAGCTAATAATAATAATAATAATTACTGTATTATTATTGTATTATTATTATTATTGATAATATTATATTATAATACTGGAATTATATTCTAATACTGGAAGCTCGCTGCAGGCTTATCTCCCTTCTCAAATCATTCAGTCTGTCTCACACAGACATCTTATTGTATTACTCACTCAGTATACCTGTACAGGGTCCTGGGAGGCCTGGAGCCAGTTCGTCACAGGGCACAGACGCGGGCATACACACACTCTGGACGAATTGGAAATGCCAATTAACCTACTCTGCATGTCTTTGAACTGTTTCACATAACTGGAGCACCCACCAGCACCAAGAACAAGGAAAACATGCAAACTCCATGCACACTGCCCCAAGGAGGAATTTGAACCCTTGACCCTGAAGTTGCAAGGTTACAGTGCTAACCATTGTGCCACTGCGCCATTGCTCATTTTCACAAAGATTTCACCGCCAGGGTCCGGGTTCGATTCCCGGCCAGGTTCGATTCTCGTCTCTGTGTGCCTGGAGTTTGCATGTTCTCCTCGTGATTGGTGGGTTTCCTCCCAAAGATCTGCAGATTAGGCTAATTGGCGTTTCAAATTGACTGCAGTGGGTGTATGCGTGTGTAAAGTATGTGTGTGCCCTGTGATGGATTGGCAACCTGTCCAGGGTGTACCCTGCCTCGTGCCCTAAGTCTCCTGGGATAGACTTAAGTGGTATAGACGATGAGAGTGAGAGTGAGTTTTCTTCCAGAATACATCTGAGCTGATAATGGATTAATATATTTTAATATTTATTTAATATTTGTACACATTATGTGTAATGAATAGCAACTTTGTCACAAGCACCTGAAGTATTATAATATCAAACATTCATAGAATTGCTGAAAAATAAAGTAAATATTAGTAAAGTATTAGTATTAGTAAACCAATTAGTAAACCAATTTTCAATTGTTCAATTGATATATTAATTGGATATATTAATTAACTTATTACTGTATTTATTCATTTTTAAACAAACTTCATCAGTATTTTAGTGGAAATGTGTACATTAGTATCAAGCCACAGTACAGTGGTGTAACAGTAAATGTAGCAGTGTAATGCATTTGAATTATATTAGTTGGTGTGTATAATGGAAAGAAATAAAGACTTTAGCATTGATAGAATATCATGAAATAGTAACAATAGAACAATTATTTGTATATTTGTATATAATAACAACAATTAATATTGCTGATTGGGCACAGCTCATTTAGAGAAACAGCAGCAATTAAGGAAAAAATGGTAGAATCTACAATAGAATCTAAAAACAATAAACATATGTATGAAATAAACACCTTCATGCTCAGGTTCAATGAAGTAATAAGTAATCTAATAAGTACTTAATAGTTTATCAGGTTTGAAATTAGCATAGAAGAAAATGTCAAAATACAACGAAACTATGAGTGCAACTTCTAAAACAGTGCATTTAAAAAGAGAGTATATACAATAGACAAATGATAGTTAAGCAATTAATAGATAGACAAATTATTACACTAGCCATGTAGTATTGCACTAATCATGTAATAAATTGTAAAGGTTCTGTTTATAATGGAACTTGACATATTAATTATTGCATGAGATGCATCGGGTGCATTGTAGCACCAGTCGTCAACTGGCAGACATGGTTGCGCGTGAGAGTCATCCTGAGTGCATTTATAGCTCTGGGAAAGAAACTATTATTGAGTCAATTTGTTCATGCTTTGATCGCCCTGTAGCGCCTTCCAGAGGGCAGCGGGTTAAACAGGTGATGTCCTGGATGTGAGGAGTCTTTCAGAATCCTTATGGCTATGCGGAGGCGGCGGGAGCTGAAAATGTCATCCTAGGAGGCCAGATGACGGCCGATAATGTGCCGCGTTGATGACACTCTGAAGAGCTTTCCTGTCTGTTGCAGAGCAACCGGTGTACATGACTGAGATGTAGTACACCAATATACTTTCAACGGAGAAGTGATACAGTAGAAGGACACCAGCTGACTTTCCTACAGGCAGTTTTTCCTGAGTACTGCCAGGAAGTGCAGTCGTTGATGTGTCTTTTTAATGACCGCAGGAGTGTTGGTCGACCAGGACAGATCCTAGGAGATGTAGCCATCACTAGGAGATGTTCCCAGGAATCTGAAGGACTGAACTCCACATAGTCCCAATAGATATAAAGTAGAACTGGGTCTACAGTGGTCTTCCTAAAGTCAATGATGAGTTCTTTTTTTTTAGCAGGGTCAGGTTGTTTCCTGAACACCGTGCTGGCAATTTCACAACCTCATCTCTGTTGGTATCATCAGCTAATTTAATGATGATTTAAGAAGGCTGGTTTGAAATGCAGTGACGGGTATACAGTGCATAGAGTAATGGACTTGTGGAGAGCTGGTGCTGAGTGTGAGGTTTGAGGAGAGTTGGGTGGCCAAGCCTAAGAGCTTGTGGGTGGTTTGTGAGGAAGCCCTTTATCCAGTGGCAGTCAGAGGTCTACGTTGGTCAGTTTGCTAGTTTGCCTAGTATGTCAGGAATGATCGTATTAAATGCAGAGCTGCGGTCAATGGCAAATTTCTCCTTACTCAGTTCCGCCAGTGTTTTAAAAGACTCCACTCATTTTTCAATATAAACATTTATTCAGCATTAATAAAATGAAGATGTGGAATTTAAATTACATGCCATTCTTCATTTATCTTGATCAGAATTTTGATTAAAGGTTTGGGTGGGCCACAAAAGATTTTCACATTTAGAATTGCTCCGCAGCATTCTTGGGTTTGGAAATGCCTGGCTTACCGGATCACGCGGTTGCTCACTTGGTTAAAGCTTCCTTGTCCATGATCTTACATTCATACATTTGCCCTGTGTTGTCACTTCCATTTTAGCCCCCTGAAGTTTAATCAAAGTGAATAATATACGTTTAACAGTGTGTCAGTGAAGCCCTGTGGGCAAAGCATTTGACAACGTCTCAGCCCAGGGCCAACATCTCACTGGCTATCTTGGAATGAAGTGTAGAAGTGGAAATCAAACTGTGAGGGGGAAAATGAAATGTTCCTGCATTAGGTAAGAGATTAGGCTTTTCTCGGTGAACCTGTAACTGAATTCCACTCTAACAGAAGAGCCCCCTTATTGAATCGCTCTTTCTAATCCTGAGATTACATTTATCGTGTTATACTGATCGGCACAAAGTCCGAGCATCTCAAACATTTGATTGTTTTAGTTATTCACTGCTATTCTAGGAGTAGTAGTAGGAGTAGGAGTAGTAGTAGTAGTAGTGCACCCTAGAGCTTGAATCCTAATGATGCCACAACCATCCATGGTAGGAAGTGAAAAAGAGCAAATTTAGCCATCTGACTTCAAAACTGGTAAGGGTGGCATACTCTCTCTTCATTGTCAATCACAGCAACACTAGCCAAGTAAAGGCATCTAAGAGTTCATGTAAGTAAAAAGGGGTCAGGCAGTTCTTTTTCACACTGTCCTGTGACACAACAGTCAAAGAAGTGCTTGTATAGCTTCACACGTCTCTAAGGAAGCATGTGATGGCCTTCACTCTCCAAGATTGGTAACCGTCACACGACTTATGTAATACATGGGCACGGGCCAAGTTAAGGAGAAAGAAAAACAATAGGTTTTTGCATGCACTGCCCAGTCTTAACATTCATAATCATAGTGTTTTTTTTTTTCCCATAGCACAATCTGAACCCATTGAACACATGAATTCCCCTTGGCAGTGCAATGTCAATACATTCAACACTTCTTGTTCCTTGTAAAAGACCTGGACAGATCACTGGGACAGGATGTTCCGGCCTTATCACCTATTATAAGCCTGTGTTTGGCCTGGAGGTACCTGGCAAGAACATTGTTTCCATGACAATGTTTAATAGTGGTTGGAGCACCTTGGCAAAATTTCTCCCCAAGCAGATCTTCTGATGTCCTTCTCAGCCAGGACACATGTGTCTGTGGATCTGGCATCTCTGGCTTTAATGAGGACTGAAAACAAGCAGTACACCAAAAACAATCGTTAGCTCCAAGCACACAGCCCCTGTATACACTACCTTTAGCTGGGAGCAAAAAAAAAAAAAATGCCATTTACCACATCATAAAAGCTGGCACATTATGAGATTCTCAAGATCCTGACTTTTCTTCAGGGACTCCTAGACAGTAGCAAGTGTCCATGTACTGTATGCTAAAAGTACATGTGGCACCCATTGGAATGCATCATAGATAGAACCTGACTTAGGCTTAGCAGTGCCTTTCATACGGTAAAATGGGCAAAATTCCTTTACTGTAGAAAATGTTAGAGATACATGATCTGGTGATAATTTTGCATGGCTGGCATTGGTGGGAAGATGACTCTGAGGTGACCTTGGGGCTTATATCTCCAGACCAAGTTTTTGCTTTAAGATGACATCACCCTACTTAGTGAAATCTGTATATTAGCCTTAAAGCTTTAAAGTAAGATGATCCTACAGTGCAATTCTTGCCGTGTCCAATACACACTCTACAGTGTTATTCAGACCAATCATCAGCCACAGTGAGGAGTCTCAAAAGGACACTTATTATCCCTGTGGATACTGGTAGACTACACACCCATTGCCATCTTGACAACTACATCTCACATCATATACAGTCATACTCCTCATGAGTGTTATTGACTGATCTTGTGAGCTATTCATAATAATATATATAAGTCTTCCATCCAACCTTGGCAAACCATATGTTCATGGATGTCATTTTGGGAATGGAGGCATTGCCATGCTGAAGCATGTTTGGGCTCTGTCCCTAGGTTGCAGTAGCAGGACATTTTAAAGCCACAGCATTAAAGAACTCCTAAAAAAAATCACTTAAAACTTTGTGGTGACAGTTTTGGGGAAAACCCACACAAGCATATGATATGGGCACAAAAAAGAAATTTTCACTGAGTGGAAGTCATGCCTTAATACATTGACTGACAACATAAGAGTGCAACCATGTAACAATATTATAACTGCCACAGGAATAAAGTATAATGGCTAATGTAGTTGTTCTGATATAATTTTAATCAAAAATTATTCAGACTCATTCCAACCATTAACCTCAAGCACTTCAGTGACTGTGTAATTTTATTATGCGTGTGTGTGTGTGTCAGACACTTAAGAGGACTATGATTAAAGGACAGATTTTGAAACAATTACAGAAATCATCAGGAAATAGATGCACTTTCCAACTTTTGCGTTCCATGCTGACAACTCATGCCGGTACAGCTGTAATCCCGCTGCCGTGGAAATATGAACGCTCCTTGTTTGGTGCTCCTTGACCATGCCTGACCTTGCATCTATTCTCCAGAGTTTCAAAGGACAAAGAAGAAAGTGTTTCCCTGCACCCGGCCGCTTCCTTTGGGTCATGATGCCACAGTGCTACCCGTGTCTTTTACATGCTAAATTGGCCATTTACACTGTTGTTCTTGCTGTTTCGGCTTCTGATGTAGGTTCTTTCAAGTCTTCTTCCTTTGTGGTATTTCAGAAGCCCATGGTAAGGCTGCCACTTCTGCGGCTTGGCATGGTGTGTGTTTACAATCCGAGCGAACCCGGCCCAGCTCTCGGTGGATGAGAAGAACCGCAACAACTTCAGATCGCAAACCACAGGAAACATGCAGATTCCACCTGCATTCCTGCTTGTATCCCTCTGGCCTCGGCTCCGACTGAGTGAAGATAACTTGTTTGTTTACTTGTGAGCGAGCGCAGAGGGGAGCCAGACAGTTGAAGCAAATTCACAAACACAACTCTGCCTCGCACAAAAGCTTCTTGGCTCACCAGAAGACTGACAATTATAGCATGCGCATCCTAATTTTCCTACTTAGTGCACATTTCATATTTGGGGTGAGCGATTTTACTCTGTCACCTCCCTGTGATGTGCTGCTGTAATTAAGATGGATTCGGAGTGACACGCTGGATCGAGGAGGATCTCTCACAGAGCCTCCCGCTGAGGAACAGCTGGGCCTGGTGGCATGAGCATTTAATGTTCCTGAAGCTCTCGAACCCATGGCTGCGATGATAAATGGCGCGGAGGTAATGCGAATGTCAAATAAAAAGAGAACAAGTCGGAACGTCCTGTTCACACAGTTTAGATTATGCCAACATGCTATCCTAGAAGTCCTGCGGATGTCTCCCCATAAAGAGGGGACACTCACTATGATGGACCACATATCAGCTGTTTGTCAATATACACGACACGCTGAATGATCGCTTCCAAGTGCCATGCGCTCAAGAAATAAAACCGGGCTGTCTCTTTATATTTTGTGTCGCATCAATACCAACAAACAGCATCATAAACAAATAAAGTACATCATCATATACTGTACAGAGCGCGACACTTTCAGAGCCATAAAGCATGCTTTATTCATCAAACGGAGTTAAGAACTAAGAAGCAAACAATCTGGGATACTCCGAGCCTCATTAAAAAGTGCATACGATGCCTGATTGTGCTAAATAGGTCACGTTCCACAACATTTGTGTCAGTATCCATTCTACTGTATGTAAAAGCTCTATGAAGAAACAGATCTCCAAGACTCATGTTGTCATTTTGCGCATTATGTAAAGAAATTGATATATAGAAGAGTATTCTATGGAAATATAAATTAAATAGCAATTTCAGCAACTCTTTGATGGATCATTCCGTTCTTTCTTTCCTCTCATCATTCGTTTTTTTTTCATACATTTATATTTAGGCTCATCTTTTATCTCGTACTCTGAGGAACAGGAACTAGAGCCGAGTTGAATCAACTGAAGTACATATTAAAACAATCAATCACACGGAATATAGCAACCGCATGAACCCAACGTGAGAAAGGAGGAATAAATGTGTGAGTACTTGTGTGCGTGCGTGTGTGTGCAAGAATACCGACTGTACAGATTGGTCGGAAAAAGATGGAAGGAAATAAAATAAAGGAGTCAAAGTGCGGCGGTGAGCAGCATGTCGTTTGGAAATGTTGTATTATAAACACTACAGGGCAGTATAGTAGAGGACTGTACTGTAGGTAGATCATGGAAGATGTTTACAATATTCATTCATATTCAGTGTGTTTCCATGGTCATGGCTGGAATGGATCTGGAGCTTTTCCAGAAACCCTAGGTGTGAGGTGGATGGGATGTCCATTGTTTCTCCTCAAGTTAGTCCTCTGGAGTACACCATATCATTCATATATAAAGTATTCATAATTGCAAGTAGATACAAAACACAACTACTTTACATACTACAAAATCGAACTTCATTAATTAACCACCAATAACAGCACATAGTTGGTATTCTCAGTATGCCTCTAACCAGCTTCAAATTTCAACAATTCTTTGGCAGAAATTTGATATATTTGCCTTATCAGGAAAAACATGACCTCTCCTGACTTAGCTAGGGTTGGTCTGACTTGGGCCGGGCACGCCCACACTGCCAGCTGATGTCCGCAAGCTCTTAAACACGATGCATCCCTCTGCTTTGAACTTCATCCCGTGTGTCCTCAAATTTTTCATTAGGTTTGACCTGCTTCCCCCTTTACACGCAATTTGTTGCACGTCGCGATGTCGGAATCCTTTGTTGTGAAATACAGCACACGTTTAGCATTCTTGAATTTTAGCTATTTAAATTTAAGCGTGTTTAGCTTAGCGAGCTAACGGTAAGAGCAAGTGTAATTGCTGCGTGCCCGGACTGAGCCACTTGGGGTGTTTTGGAGGAGCGAGTCAGGAAACGTTTTCCTCCACCAGCATTACATAGTGACCTGGACACTATTCTGTCCTGTGCTGTGAATAATCCTAATTTCGGAAATACCTCAACGAAACACAGAGTTCACAGTCCAATAGAGAAACAGCTCTGTGTCTGGGATTTCACTTGTGACACTATTATACAGTACATAGACAACACTATTATATTTCACGTCTGAGATTCATTTCCTTAGGCATGATTATGGATTTTGTCAGTGTGGATCAGTATACTTTACATTGTATATTCCTGTCAAGGGCGCATAAGACTTATTTTGTCAGACTTAAGAACAAATCGGACTTACAAACATGCTTCCAGAACAAAACTTGTTTGTAAGTCGGGGACTACCTGTAGTTAAATTTGTATTATGAGAGTTTCCTGACGAACGTTAACTGCCATTTTTTCAGTCAGGAAATTATTTTTTGCATGCGGTGGCACTGAAGAGAGGCACCGAAATCTGCACTCTGATTCAGTTCTGATTCACCGGTCATATAGGTACCGGTGCCATATTGGCACAGGGTTTCGGTACGCAACCCTACACCTAAATTAGTCTAGAAATTCTGTCTGGAAGTTTGTTTTTGGGAGCTTGGATGAATTCCTAAAAAACAGGACAAGATGTTCCCGAGCTTGACAATAACTCAAGCTCAGGATCGACCTGCAAGCAGCACTACCTGCTGTGCCTTTTACAATAATCAAGCGTGTAATCAGAGTCGGATGCATGTGAAAATATATGCAATCAGATGACGGTTACTTTTTATAGATTACTTGTATATTTACTTTCCTTTTCAGTTTGCATCATGTGTCAATGTCATGAGGGATGGTTAAAAAAAAGAGAGAGAAAGAAAGAAAGAAAATAGCATCACAATCTAAAGCACCTTCAATACATGATGGTGGACCAGGACCTTCACAACAGTGTTATGGGAAGACCACATTCAGGAGGCATTTGAGCAAAGGAGGTAGGAGTAGTATGAGTCTCCGATCAGCGGGTCTTAGAGGCGAACGTTAGAGTAGTTTAAATGTGAACATACAATGTAAAAAGCTTTTATGACAATCCCTTTGCAAAACCTAATCTGCTCTCAGTATCAGAGAACAAAGGAGAGAACAAAAAAGCAGCACAAAGAACAACACGGGTTGTGTCTCTGATTAATCATTACAATCATTAGTATAATTAAAGCATAGCAATAGAAATCTGTGAACCTTTGTGAAGAGCACGAACGGCGCAAAAGAAAAAGTGAGTCTCTGTGGCCCGAAGCCAAGGTAGCACAATTGGTCACGCTCAATGGTTAGCAATCAAAGGTGTACGTAGAGCTCAAAGAAGCACATTTATTAAAAGGTGTTTTTTTTCTTTTCTTTCTTTCTTTTTTTTTTTTAAGTCTGTGCATCCATATTAAACCAGCTTGATCAAAAAGTATTTGATAGCAAACCACATGGAATTAGATGAAGCTTTTTGAAATCAGATTAAGTAATCTAAAAGATTGCATGACTAATTATATCCTTAGTCATTCATTTTTTTAAAGTAATCTCGACACTCTACCCCATGCTGATGAGAAGGCTATATATATCCATCTATACATATAATAAAACTCTAAAGTTGGCGTGCCTGTACTTTGAAGATATTTGCAAAAACATCATTTGGGAGGGATGTAAGATGAGTCATAGAACACATCATATACTGAACAAATTTTAATGGGGGTTTCAAGGGTGTATTTTGCCGAGCTTAAGGTAACATTTTTTTTTATATGTGAGTATGAATGAGTAATTGAAACCTACTTAATAAACAAGTTCTCACACCTTCATTCTGCGTACTCAACTGTAACACGTCAAAATTGTAATTAATTCCAAAATTTAGGCGGGCTTAGACAGGCGACAAGGCGGCAAAGTGGTGTGGCCTCACACCTTCAGAATCGGGGGTTCGTGTCCCGCCTCTGATTTGTGTGCATGAAATTCGTATATTCTCCCCTTGCTTGGCGAGTTTCCTCCAGGTGATTTGGTTTCCTCCCACAGACCAAAAGATATGCATATTATAATAATTGCCGGTCCCATAATTACTGTAGTGTGTGTGTGTGAGCATGTGATGGATTGGCACCCTGTGTACTCTGCCCTGTGCCCAAAGTCTCCAGGGATAAGCTCCCGTGCTCAGGCTATACCGCTAATGAATCAATGAATATAACAAACAGTCAGCGAATCCAAAGTGTCATTGAAAATGAATAAATTAAGTAAACAACAAACAGACCAACCCTATAGGTATCTTCAACTGATCACAATTTGGTATAGAACTCAGTCTTTACCCACATTAGGCATTCAATATGCATAATGCATAAGGAGCAGGAAACCATTTCTTATCGTAGATGAATTGGTGGCTCTTTCTATTTTCACCCTAGCCCTTCATGGTGCTTCATAATGATCCTCATCCCTCACTGCTTAGAGGTTTCCTGCTTAATTACCACATAACTAAATCCTACTCATACTCTGAAGCAAGGAGGTTAGTGTTTCCTTGGTTTCCTGTCTAAACTCTCTTACTTACGGAGAGCTGACCATGAGTCAGTGGTAACCATGAGCGAGTTTGCATTGCCATCAGAATCTCCATCTAGTTCCATCACAGGTCTATTACCAGAAACGTTCACCTGTTCGATTTTGCACTCAGACTAATTTGTCTATATCCATCCTCTTGATCCTATTCATCACTGCAGTGACAATGATTCCGGGTTATTTCCTATCCTACAGTCCGTGGTGCACATGCAACTTGTTTGAGCTCGATCACAAAACTACAATAATCAGAGACATTACAAAGGACAGAGGTATGCATTGAACCGAATGTTCTCAAGATGCAGTAAGCTTTGGCTCCACCCCAACCCTGAATGGGATAGTACAGTAGTGGGTGAAAATGACCAAATAGCAAAGAAGTAGATGTGTTACTGTATCGTGTGTATCGTCTGCTTGAAAACGAAACGTTAATTATATTACCGAGTTGTTAATTATATATTAGAGGATTTGTGTGCCGTGATTCTATGAATTTCTTTAAATATAAATACAGTACATTTCCTTGCCACGGTCACTTCGAGTACTCATCTGTCATCGTTTTCTGGGATCGTTCTAATAAATACATTTCTCTACAGGCATGACATGCTTTCGGCGTTAAAAAATGCGGTTACGAAATACAATAAAATACATTCGCTCGACGCGTCCTGTTTCTCTATTCATAAAGATGTGCTTTCTCACTCTTGCTGACTGACATACCACCATTAGCACCATTTGCAGATTCCTCTGAGGCTTTGCAAGCAGACAGCAGGAAAAAAAAAAAAAAAAAAACGAAGGGAAAAGCACTTTCCTCCCTACCTATACACACATAAGCACAAAATGCAGCCATTTACCAGCCAGCCGGCATCAAGGTAACATTAGTTTGCCGAAAGCACGGCAACGGCGTTGTTAGTGAGCACTACAGAGATTTCCCTAAAGGCTTCCCCTCTATTAAAACTTGCTGACAGTTTTGCTATCCATAACACCACCCTCATGGAGCAGCTCCATCCAAACCTCTCCCCCCACCCACCCCCAATCTCATCATACACCGACGATGCCAGCAGGGCAAAAACATTACAGCTACTGCCAAGATGTTTCCCTTTACACCACTAAGCCTCTGATATCCATGCTTAGCCATCTGTCTGCATTCAATCAGCCTGACAAAGCCTTTCACTCAGCAAGCTACAGGTACTCCCCTTTACTGAGAAAACACATTTTTATGTACCTTTATTCTGAGTCTGAGAGCCAGAAGAGCTGTGTAAATATTGTGTATACAATCATGAGTCAAGCTTATGCACAGTGTTCACAAATAACGTGGATGGCTGAAGCAAAAGATGTGCTACTCCGGCAAAATATCCAGGACAGTTGATGTTTCCTGAATATACTTTTCTTTTATGATTAACATAAAAAAATAACCAACACACTCTAAGTGTTGCTAAATGAACACAAATGAGATTACGCTTGTGCACGGTGGGAAAATCTTCAGTACAGTATTTATATCTCTGGATGTAATTTATACCTACATCATGGGCTCTGCAACATAAAAGCATTAGTCCGGGAAGCAAGTCAACATTACTGGCAGATATCTATGGGTTGGAGGGGTTGTATGAATCTAGCCAATACTGTGCCACTAGTCACTGCCGTGCAGGTGTGAACGTACCACATCAGTTCACATCAGTAACTGTGGTGAGAGCAAAAATGGATGGCCCACTTGTGATTTGCTTGAAAGAAAAACATTATCAATCACCAAACCAGAGAAACCTCAAAAGTCAACCACTCACTCATCATCTACAGTATACCGCTTAATACGGTGGGAGGGGGGGGGGTTGGCTGAAGCAGAGGCACAAGGCGGGAAACACGTAGAGCACACACACGTATTCACACTACAGCCAATTTGGGAATGCCAGTTAACCTAACCTACATGTCTTTGCACTATCAGAGGAAACCGGAGTACCCGGAGGAAACCCACTAAGCAAGGCAAGAACTCAAGCACATGCAAACTCCATGCACACAGAGACGGGAATCGAACCCGGACCCTGGAGGTGCAAGGCGACAGTGCTAAGCACTACATCACCGTGCCGCTCAAAACCATCAGCTGGAAAAGTCATTGCTGCTTACAGTTTTCTGGGATTCTCAAGGGCAAGTATTGGAACATTATCAGGAAAAAGATTCAAAAATAAACAGTGCTTGTTACAGTGAGATGTTTTTAAAGAGCTGAAATGATATCCAAGAGCGTCGTGATCTTGCATGATGATGTTCACACACAGTACGTACTTTTGCCCTATGGAGTCAATGATCTTGCTCCTTCAGACTTTCACCTGTTTGGCCCCCTGAAAGCAGCCCTACAAGGACAAAGATTGCATTCCGATGAAGAAGTGAAGACTGCGGTGCATTCATGGCTCACAGCTCAGCCTGAAACATTTTTAATGAGGGAATGCAAGGTGCATTGAGATTATGTCAAGAAATGATGCATTTGTCTTTTCTAAAAGTTAATTAAAGCCTGAGTGCGGATATTTTTTCCACTCACCCTCGTAGAAAGGGGCAGTTACCACCACTTCAAAGTGAGGTCCAGACTGTGACGTACTGTAACATAAGCAGCAATTTAAACAATGCAGTGGCTGAATTCATGTGTCTAGAGGAAGCACTTGATTCTGTAGCTCTCACCCTTCCTATTTGATGTGTTAAGGTCACAGAACAATGACTATCGTCTGGAGGTGTGAATTGGTGTGAAAGCAGCAGGGTAAAGATGACACCGCTCTCATACTGTAGATAGTCGGATGAAAAGTGGCTTTATCTGTATCATATACTCTCACTCACTCATCGTCTAATCCTGCTTCATCCTGTATACAGGGTCACGGATTGTGGGAGGAAACCGGAGTACCCGGAGGAAACCCACCAAGCACAGGGAGAACATGCAAACTCTGTGCACAGACCCTGGAGGTGCAAGGCGACAGTGCTAGCCACTACACCAGGTTTAATATATAAATAACTGAATTCATGAAACAAAACTGGCATCAAAAGACCCGAGAGCCAATGTTGCAAAAAGAGATCAGATCTTGCACGGCCCTGCTCTTAAACCGAGATGAGTGTGGAGTCTTTAATGAACCGTGGAGCATGTGATAATCATTTAGAAAACAACGTTCTGCTCCTCCATCTTTAATGGTACTGAGAAATGTGATGCAAATGACAACGATATTAAAATGAGCATCGGTTAATTAGGCCAAGATAAGGCAACGCCAGCTTTATTTTTTTATGTTAGTTCCAGTGTCTGAAGAAGCATATTTTTAGAGGAGGCGGATGAAAAGGCATGAAAATGAGAGAAGTTTGTTGAGGTACACTTATAGGAGATTTCATTCATTTCACAACTCTTACAGTCACTTCATTATCCAGAAGAGGAAAAAAATAACTATAGTAATGGGCATTGAATAATGATGCATGGGAATCAAGGAAATAAAGACATGGAGCTTTCAGTCTCTTGGTCATGCTGTTGTAATGACACAGAGAGAGAAAAACGGAGAAAGAGAACTTAAGCGCAGCATGTAGCATCACATTTGCTTAATTACATGTGCAAGTGTGTATGTGTGTGTGTCTCTCTGTATTATGCATGCTCGCCTCAGAACATTTACGATTATCCTAAGTGGTAATCTGCACAGTGTATCTTTTAATGAGACACAAATAAAAACAAAACTGTTCTTCAATATTGCTTTTCAGTGTCCCATGCATGGCTAATGGTTAAAAAAAATCCGATCTCAACAACTCTGTCTGTATGCACACGCCTCATGATCATGATTAATGACGAATCGATGGTGAAATTCAGGTGTGTCCATCCAAACATAAATGAACTTAATGGAAGAGTGTAGGTGTTATCTGAATATTGCAAATAATAATTGAACACCAGAGAACTTAATTTCATGAGCAGTGGTGTGTAGGCCTTCCACAAAGTGATCAAACTTTAAAAAGAAAAGAAGAAAAAAGCCCAGACAGTTAATTAAAGGGAAGAAAAAGTCATTTATATTAAGAAAAACACACACACACACACACACACACACACACACACACACACACACACACACACACACACACACACACACACACACAACATCTACACATGACCAAGCATAAATGAATCACAATGCAGATGTTATTTATTATTTATGCAATGTTAACTGAAGCACATTAGAGTTATAGTAAGATTGCTGAGCTCAAATTATGCATGTCTGGATATACGACACTTTATCCAAATGGTCACTGACTCACTCTAGAAGAGAGCTGGGCAAACATCAGCACCACCATCAAATCAGCCCTACCGTGTAATCATCCACTTTATTTATGCTTATGCTCACTGTTTACTGGGCATAAGGAGGAATTAAACTGACAGCATTCAGCAGATGGCTTTATTCTGAATGACTTACAAAAGTGCTTTTTAGTCGTCATCAAAAACATATCATCATGTTAGTACAAATTTTAACACCTCTCTGGAGACATGCCACTTTCCAGCCTACTTTAAATTATCCCTTTTTCTCAAAAAGCCAAGGACCACAGGACGTAATCACCTCTGCGATAATGAAGTCGTTTGAGTGCCTTGTGCTGTCCTACAGTGTTTAAAAAAGACCCACTCCTAGAACGCCTGCAGTTTGCCAACAGGTCTGTAGAAGATCCTGTTAACATGGACCTCTACTTGATCCTCCAGCGCCTAGACTAGACAGGAAACTATGCCAAGATCCCATTTATGTACTTTAGAATCACATTCAATAGAAACATTACCAGCACTTTTGCAGGACAAGCTCCCTGAGCTAAATCTGCAGTTGGACCACAGTCTTCCTGATGGACAGAAAGCAGCATGTGATACTATGGAAACACACAAGGACTCTTCTTTACTCTTCTTCCTGTACATAAACTGTCCCTTTAATCACTAGTCCATTAAGCTTTTAAAGGCGATATCACCCTTATGGGCTTCAAACGTTTGTAAATCTGCCTACAGATGCAACGTTGACCATTTTGTGACCTGGTGTGGACAAAACAATTTGGAGCTTAACACCCTAAATAAAAGATATCACTCTCATCATCAGCCTATTTGGCTCCCCAATTATTGTGAGTCCTTCAACTTCAGGGCACAATCATCACCCAGGACCTCAAGTGGGAGCTTAACATCAGCTCCTGAACTGTATATCAGGTGGTGAAGTTCAACCTGCCGCAGTCAATAAGGGTGCGTTTCTACACCACTTTCGGTGTCCATCCTGATCTGCTCCATTACCATCTGGTATGCTGCGTCCACTGCCAAGGAAAGAAGCAGACTGCGGCGTACCATTCGCTCGGCTGAAAGAGTGTTTGGCGGCAGTCTGCCATTGTTCCAGGACCTGCATGACTCTTGGACACTAAAGCGAGAAGGAACGATTGTGGCCAACCTCTTACTTTTTTTCCTTCTGGTAAGAGGCTATGGTCCATCAGGACAAAACCACTCACACAAGAATAGCTTCTTCTCAACTTCACCTACTGTACCCTAATGAACAAGGACCAAAGCCCTACTGACATACTTTCGTTTAATATATTAATGCAACTTGTTGCAATCTTCACACAGCATATACACTTTGCATTGGATCACCCTGCCTGTTTTCGCACACATTTTTTTTTTTACTTAACATATGTATATATTTTTAAACATCTGTTAAGTTAAACCTTTATTTGTCACATATACTGTACATTACAGCACAGCTGGTGAAGCTGGGGATCGAACCACCGATCTTCCACTCAGTACAGTAGCTCTGTGCTTTAGCCCTCTGAGCTACCACTGTCCCTAATCTGCATTGCATACAAAAATATTCTTAATGTAAAACCCTATTAAAGAGAAGTTAGAAGAAGTTGGAATGTTTTAGTCAATCCGAAAAATTGTCACCTTTCATCTACAAAGCTTTCAAATGAAGGAGGAAAAAAAACCTGCTTTCACTTTGCCATCGATTTAACACTACTTTTAAGAGGTGTATGAAAAAGATTTAAAATGGGACCAAGTGCAGTAATCCTCACCACCCCATCCACCAGATTTTTACTTAGTACTCAAACGCTAGTCTACAGTCAAAAAAAGAATAAAAGCTCTATTCTCTTCTCTTGAAATGAATGCTACAAAAGGTGTAACTGGGCTCCAGATTCCCCTGAGAAACCTTTTCCCCATCATTCTCCATATTCCAGTGGGAATCAAACCACACATGCATTATGCTGGGCCAAGTTAAACAACTGTGGTGCCTTTGGTGACTTAACAAACTTTCTCTAAATTGTGAGATCTATAGAGAAAACAAGTGCAGACCAGAACCCTAAAGCATGTGAAAAAAGTATATCAGTGTTGCCAGGTGTTCAGTTTGGATGCATAATTAGGTATCTGGTATGAGAAATGCAGGTAGAGGTTGAACCCAGTGAATGATTTTCCCAACAAGACGGTAGAATGTTGGGTGTTTTAGGTCTTTATTTTATTTCTGTATTTATTTGTTCATT
>JAAGKR010002275.1:0-36993 GCA_011419295.1 Clarias macrocephalus | reverse complement strand
TTTTTTTTTTTTTTTTTTTTGTTCATTCCCCCCCCCCCCCCCCGTTCTTTGCTGCACTTTTTAAGGCAAGAGCAATTGGGTAAAAATCAAGTAGATGACTGAAAACTGGTACACCCCTACCATAATAGGAATGAAACTACACACACATTGTACTTTATACTCCTAAAATGTACATTAAAATACAGTACAATTCTGTTTAAAAGGAATTGAGAATCAAATTTTGTCAAATCAAAGAGGAAATATAAATATTATAATCATCTGCCTAATATTGAGTACAACACCATCCACCCCCTTTGCCACAAACCATAAAATTTTTAATAGTTTATTGAACAGTTTTGATCATGTGTTTTAATACCTTTCTATCACAACCAGCACTAACAGTTTCATCTACAGTACACTAGAGCTTCTATTGGATCGAACTACACCGGCCATGTGCATCAGTACAGTAAGCCTTGGCCATCAATGAACCTGTCGCCAGTTCACCGGTTTTGTTGAAAATGTAGCTAATGTGAGAAGAGCTGAATTGTGGTGGGTAAGAACTGGGTCACAGCAACTTCAGGACTGCAGGTCTTATGGGATGTTCCCAGGCTGCAGTGGTCCGGACATGGCTGATCAGGGTATTTAGCGATGTTCATTCTGTTGGTATTTTTAAGCAATATCAGACGAGAGGCAGTGCTGTACTACAGCATATAGCACGGCTATGATGGGGCCATATCCCATGTGATATTGCTTTCATGCAACTGTTTCACAAACCCCAATTATATCAATTATGACAGTATTAGCTAATAATGGTGTACTTAACAGGGGTGAAAATAGTTTTAAATTTTAATCGGGACTATGTGAGAAGAATAAAACATGGAGGGAGAGGGTAGTCCTGTAAATCTCATAAGCTTCTCTTTATACTTTCACTTATTCCACTTTAGAATATCAGCTCCATTGTCATCTGGGTTCTGGGGTTGAATCCCAAACAGCATTAGATAGAAATCCAGTTTGCCGGTGAGTACAATCCATTGTTTGACACATGGCAAGTAGTGCCCCTACTTCACTTCATTCTTGTGTTAGGAGCTAGTCAGCTTTGGAGCCATAAAAAAAAAAAAAAAAACATGTCAGATGCAATTCAAAAGCAATTATTAGGGGAGTCAAAGTATTTTTGTTGTTGTTGTTGTTGTTGACAACATTATCAGATGTGCTAAAAGTGCTTCTGTGAATGGTTTTGAATGTGCTTTTTGGCAGGTAGTTGCTCTCTCCTCAGTACCGTGGATCTTGTAGACGTACAGTACTTTCCCCCATGCCGCCACTGACAGGGTAATTAACGATTGTAGAACGCCTGGATTGTGGAGTGATACATACAGTATAGTTAAATGTCCGAGTGGTTTTTCCGTCCATTATCGCCACTTGTGGAATACCTATTAGCTCATTAGATTTCTCGTTGGATCGAACTCTTACCAGGTCCACCAACATTATCATTCGTTTATGTTAAAAAACTAAAGGGTAATCCTATATCTTTCAGTCAACTAATTCCGGTCTGATTAATTTGAAATTACGCACATACTGTATGTGACTAAACGATCAGCCAGCAAATTTGCAACACTACTTCTATTTGAACACAGGAGTGCTGGCAGAATTATATTTATATATGTACTGTAGTACGTAGAAGAATTGCCTTTGCATACCTTTAATTACATACCTTTAATGTCTAGGTACAACACACACACACACACACACACACACACACACACACACACACACACACACACACACACACACACACACACGACTACTCAGCGGCTGAATGAGCAAGCAAGATCGTGAGAAAGAGAGATTAAAGTTTTTCTGAATGTTACCGATACAACACTACCATAGACCTCTGATTACCTTACCGCATGCATTTCAAAGGCCACACTCTGTGCTATTACTGCTCTTAGAATATTCACTGCATACAACAGGTCATTTTTAAAAGGTTGAAAAATGTTCTGTGTGTATTTTTTTTGCTCATTTCCAGGATACTTATTTCCCTGCTAGCACACAAGATAAATGTATAAAAAGCTAGAAAAATGCACTGACAGCCAGGATTACAGCCAATGCTTGTACATGTTGGATTGTAGAGAGATCGGCCTGAAATTTCATATCCATGAAGTCAATCGTATAACATGGGCAAGACCTGAGGTTTTGTTCATTTAAAAGACACCTTCCTCTTTAGGACATCTTTATGAACCAGATTACACTGTGCGTGTGTAGTATATCATAACCATATTATGGTTATGATATATAGAGATATAGAAATATCCGAACTATCATGCTGTTTTATGACAAATATTTAATACATTTTTCTATATAAAAATAAATAAATAAATAAATAAATAAATAAATACTTGCAGACTGCATGTTCTCCCCATGCTTGATGGGTTTCCGGTTTTCTCCCACAATTCTGTTAACATGGACTCCCCCCTCCCACATCTCTGTATATAGGATAAAGTGGTATAGACAATGAGTAAGTGACTGAGTACATGCTGTCCCCTACTTACAAACAAGTTCCTTTGCAGGAGCACAGTCGTAAGTCAGATTTGTTCGTAAGTCGGACAAAGCGAGTCTTATATCCCTTTGACACAAATATACAGTACAATATAAAGCATACCAATCTACTTTTCTGAATCTGCCCTCTTGTCCAAAAACTGTAACCACACCTAAATAAATGAATCTTTTGAAAGTAGATCCTTTGAAAGATCATCTCTGTGCATTTAAATCACAAGGGAAATCCCCGCTTCTCTTCCTCTCACTTTGTCTCAGAGTGAATTTCCCCATAAGAAATAATGGAAACTCCAATGATTCGTTCCACAACCCAAAAATATTCATATAAAAATGATTAATTGTAAATATAAAGAAAAAATAAAACTA
This sequence comes from Clarias macrocephalus, assembly GCA_011419295.1. Lineage (NCBI taxonomy): Eukaryota > Metazoa > Chordata > Actinopteri > Siluriformes > Clariidae > Clarias > Clarias macrocephalus. Next base: position 34,098 of record JAAGKR010002275.1, on the reverse strand, counting down.
ACTAACCTGTACTTCACTGCACCCATTCTGTCAAAGTTTTTGTTTTAAGAAATTTTGTAATTAGGATTAATTACCATCTGTACAGCTTTACAAGACAGCCATTTTCTATCACCGTGCTCCCAAACTGATTAATTGAAACCGGTGAGGCTGACGCATTTTTCCCCAGACTCATTTCTTTTAACCCAAAGATCAGCTAAAAGCACAAACAGACAAACATCACTTCCCGGATTCAGTCTAGAAACTGAGAGCATTCAGGCGCTCTTTACAAAGATGAAAGTGGGCCACATAATGGATAAAAGGAACAAGTCATAGCAGCAAATAAATTAAATCAGTCGTGGTGTTAGATCTTTCTCAACTCCCCAAAAAACAGACCTTTAAAACCAGGAAAGGTGGAGGTGGAAAGAGATTTAGATTAAGGCTTAAATTAAAATGAAAGCACACGTCTGCGGGAGGAGTGGAGGTGAATAAGCCAGTTTGGCACCACTCCCACCCTGCTCTGGTCCTGACCCGTCTGAGAACTCCTCTGAAAAAGAGCCTCCTGATCCATGAGCAATTCATCATCTACTTTTACAGACCTCCTATTTATAGTGGGTCTCTAAGAAAGAAGAAAAAAAAACTCACCATTTTATTGCTACCAATAAAACATGTTACTAAAATAAAAGTGTGAAATAGACTATATTTATGTCTAAACATGACAGCCAAACTTTGCACATGCATGCTCCAAAATAAATATGTTTTTGATCAAGCCAGCGGTAGAATCTGTTGTGCTAGAGTAAATCTGCTCAGCACAGAAGAGCCTTTGTGTAAAGTTTAATTATTCTGTCATAACACAGCAGCTGTTGGACTAAACTTGCTGCAAGTTTGCAGGTTTCTACATTAGAGACAAAACCACAGTAGAATTTTTTTGCTGTTCCTTTTTGCTACTATGAAAGACAATGGGATGCTTCATAGAAATAACACTGACCTTAATTTGCCCTCAATTACTCTGCCTTTCACATATTGCTGGTTCCTCATAAAGGAAAGTTGTCAAGTTGTGGGCCATGCTCCTGACGTGAACTCTGTAAAGTATTTAAGCGGACAGAACCAACTACTGGAACAATAACTGTAGTAGAGCTGTGTAACATGAAAAAAATATGTTCACCGTTCAGCTACTCTTATTTTCTAACCCTGAACCATCACAGCTTCAGTCATAGGTCATCTGTTGCAGTTTATGTAATCACGTTGTTGTTAGTCTTGCGGCACAGGTTTTAGGCCAGATGCCCTTCCTGGTGCTAGCCTCCCATTTCATTCAAGTTTGGAACCAGCACTGCATCAAGTGGCTGAGGTTTCGGCATTTTGTGGGAACTGAACACAGGCCTTCCGCATGGCAGTTGAGAAACCTACCATTGAGACACCAATGCCCAGTTTATACATTTATGTAATTAAAATTGTACATTTTGCGCATGGGGAGGGATAGCTGGCCTGTGATCCAATAGAAAAGCTACTGTAGCTTAAATCACTGAAAACAGCAATGCATTAGAATTTGTTGTGAGCATGATGCTATAGGCAATGTTTTGCTGGGAAACCTTGAGTCCCGCCATTCATGTGGATGTTACTTTGAAATATGATACTACCTACCTTAATATAGTTCAAATACAAATCAAATACAGTACATCCCTTCATGAAAATGGTATTCCCTGATGGCAGTGGCCTCCTTCAACAGAATTATACACCCTACCACACTGCAAACAAGAATAGTTTGATGAACCCCACCATGAGTTAGAGGTCTTGACACAGCTTCCAAATCCTCCAGATCTCAACCCAACCAAGCATTTGTGGGAAGTGCTGGAACAAAAAAACAAGTCTCAATGCAACCAAGCAATCCAACCAAGCATGTGTCTGATCCATTGAGTCCCCACTTCACAACTTACAGGACTTACAGGACAGGATCTGCTACTAATGGCTTGGTGCCAGATACCACAGAACAAATTGACAGGTCTACTGGAGTACATGCCTCAACAGTTATAGACTATTCTGAAAGCAAAAAGGGGACCTACTCAATATTAGGTAGGTGATCATAAGTGTACAGTATGGCTAATTGGTGTATAATAGGTCTATTACTAATGCAGTTATACCAGAGGTTCTTCAAAAGTCTAGCTTAATAGGCAACGATTAATTTAAAATTAATAAATAACAGTAAATGCTCAACAGACAGCTTCTGAATTTGTGGCACTTGCGTACACGCAACATATGTTGAACAAGAAAGCTGACCATTTCTTCATGTATTAGAACTGATGTTACATGCATACAGTAGATGAGTCCCTCCTTTAGAACAATCATTCAGTGGTGATTCCCATAGACTACTGACTCATATGACCGCAAAGAAAAAAGACGAGTGGTTCTACCACTAGTTCTCTTGAATCTTTTATTATTAATCTCAAAGGCATCTTGGGTCTGAAATGAAAAGTAAAAAAAAAAAAAATCTAATACCATACTAGGAAAAATGCCTATGGATCCTAATCTTTTGGAGAGAAACAATGCTGGGGAATTTCTGAGCATCTGCCAAGCTCATCTCTCGAAGGACATTTGTTGAGTTTATTTGCAGAATAAATATAGAGCATAACAGAGCCAAATCAAAAGTTTCTTTACTCACACCACTGGCGTACCATCATCCCTCATCATGTCCAGATGTTGCAGTCGTATTGGATTCCCTATCTGTTTCTTGGCCAAGGGTGCCATATTATGGAGTCCAGATCCCATTAGAGCATCATGCCAAGCAAGCATGTCTCAGGTTACCATAGGTCAGCAATCAGTATAAACTGAAAGCTGAAGTAACAGATCAGACCGAAGACTTACATTTTCAACAGCAGGAAGGGAGTATGTAATTAGTTCTTGCCAGGCACATACACTGGCGTCGAAAGAATAAGGACTCGTGGCACTAGTAGTGACTGGAAAATGGATTCAACCACCAACCTGACCGGCTTCATAGTTCACTCAAAATGTATTTCCTATTACAGTTATATGCCTATTGTTTCCAGTTCCTAACCCCATCATTTCATCTGAGCTTGGGACTAGACCTGGCTGGGAATTAAACCAGTGGGGCACCTACAGTACCAAAGATATAAAAATAAAAGAAAAACACCAATAAGAAGCATTGGGACAGCACAACGGTGTTCACAAACAAATACTCTCATACACTGCCTGGCCAAAAAGAAAAAGTGTCACCATTTCAGAAAGGTCAAACTATTGGACTATATCAAGCTAAAGAAATTCACATTACAGTTACTGAGTTAAGAATGCTTCAACACGTTATCAAAACCTGGAAAGTTCATGCTGAAAAGTCAACTTTAGGGAAGTAATGTGGTCGGGAAAAAAAATCATGAATGGAGATCACTTTAACACTTGAGGTTGCATGAAAAAAAATATCAACAGTAAAAAACACAGCTATATTAAATAGTGAACGTAAAAACCCTATAATCATATCAACACTATATGATGAGAACTCGGAGGATTGGGACTAAACAGCCATAAGAAAACTAATTTGCTATAGCAAAAGGATTGGATTTTGGAGCAATGGATAAAGATCATACGACCTGATGAGTCCAGACTGACCCTATTTCGGACCAATGGGTGCATCAGGGAAAGAAGAGACAGACACTGAAGTGATGCATCCATCATGCATAGTGGCCACTGTACCAACCTCAGGAGGCAGTGTTATCATCTGGGGTTGCTTCAGTTGGTCAGGTCTAGGCTCAGCAATGTTATGTGGTAATACAATAAAGACAGCTGATGACCTGAATGTGCTGAATGTCCAGGGTATAACATATATGGAGACTTTCTTCCCTGAGGGCACAGGCATATTCTGGAACTCAAACTGTAAAAAAAAAAAAAAGAGTGGTCCTGGGAGCACAAATCAGTTTCACACATGCACTGGCCACCACATTGTGTGCTGTAATCAAAGCTAAAGGTGAATGAATGAGTGTGTGGGGCCAGGCAGTGTATATACACATACTGTACACTAGCACACATGCACTCCTGCAGACTGTAATGGCATGCCTCCAAGCCAGATGGATCAAACTTAACATGACCTAACCAGACTGAGCAATATGGCAGCGCTCCATGGGCAACTGAGGCTCTGAAGTCATGGAGCATAAGTCTGTGGATCAAGCAATTGGCTGTGCCGCTCTTCCTACACACATGTCACAGTTCAGTCAAACAGATTTGAGTGACATGTCTAAACCAACTTCAACAACTTCCACCCACTACGGATTCACTGACCTGGAGTCTGCTTTTTTACTCATTCATGGTTATGTTTCCAGCTCCCTATCCAATTTGTGTGTTGTAATACCAGGCTGCTTGCTGAGAACATGAAGGTACTTATGGCCTGAGCATGATAGCATGCATATCTATTCTGCTTTGTCTCCTGGAGCCTAAGTCGCTTCTAATCCCTTCTTTAATTTTCCTCTCTCTTGACTTCCTAATCGCCACATCTAATTAAAAATGTGCCAGGAATCCCTGGTAGTCTGATCCCTATCTGCTTGCTCCGACCACATCTCACGGGTTAGTTGGCAGTATGTAAAGCCCTCTTGTCACTGCAGAGAAGTGAAGAAAGACAAATTGGTCAGCATGTCAATCAATAAACAACACAAATCTTCCTAGTGTGATAGAAAAAGCCTTCCCTCTGAGACACCGTGGCATTCAATCTGCACACACATACTGTACAATATACACATTTAACTTCCTTATTCCATATTACAGTATACCCAATAACATTTTTTTTGTCCTGAAGGATGTACTTAAGAAGTTAAGAGACATTTTAATTATACACATTCACTACAAAGTACAGAAAATGTTCATCATAAACAGAAAAAAGTATCTGGCAGTATATAGGAAAATATGAAACGAATGAGGCTTTCCAGGATCAATTAGAAACAAACAAAAAACAAGAAACAGACAGTTATAAACAAATAAACAAACACAATATGGCTAAAAGCATGTGAAACATATGGACTATAACACCCACAGTAGGGAAAATGATTTGATCCCCTGCAGATTTTAAGTTTGCCCACGTACAAAGAAACGAAGAGTCTATAAGAGTCTAAAAATATTTTTATCATAGGTTTGTTGTAAAAAGGCACATGATACAAATTTACAAATTAATTTGCATTTCAATGAGGAAAATAAGTATTTGATCCACAGGCAAAACATGACTAAGTACTTGGTGAAGAAACCCTTGTTGGCAAGGACAGAGGTAAGACGTTTCTTTTAGTAGTTAACAGGTTTGCACACATCTCAGGAGGGATTTTATTCCACTATCCTTTACAGATTTCCTCTAAATCCTCAAAGTTTCTTGCCTGGTTTCAGCTCCCTTCATAAATCTATAAGGTTAAGGTCTGGAGACTGGCTAGGCCACTCCATGACCTTAGGGTGCTTCTTTTTGAGCCACTCCTTTCTGGCCTTGGTGTATGTCTTGGGTCATTGTCATGCTGGAAGACCCATCCACAATCCATCTTCAGGAGATTCTAATAAAATTTTTTACAATACCCTCAATGAAGCAAAGATGGCCTGTACCTTTAGCAGAGAATCTGCCCCAAAGCATGATGTTTCCACCACCGTGCTTCACTGTAGAGATGGTGTTCTTAGGGTCATAGTCAGCATATTTCTTTCTCCAAAAATGGCAATTCAAGTTGATTCCAAAGAACTTGGTCTCATCTGACCACATCTGACACTTTCTCCCTATCATTCTCTGTTCATTGGCAAACTTGAGATGGGCCTGTACATGTGTTTGCAGCGCTAAAAGATTTCAATCCATGGCGGCATACTGTGTTACCATTGGTTTGTTCAGTGTATGTGGTCCCAGCTGCCTTGAGATCATTCACAAGCTCCTCCCATGTAGTTCTGGGCTGATCCGTCACTTTTCTCATTATTATGCTTAAAGAGTAAAATCCTGCAAGGAGCTCCAGACTCCTTATAATTGATGGTTATTTTGTATTTCTTCCATTTGTGAATAATCGCTTCAACAGTTGTCTCCCTCTCACCAAGGTTCTTGCTGATGGTCTTGTAGTCCATTCCAGCCTTTAGACTGAAGGCCTTGTGCAGGTCTACAGTCTTGTCCCTGATGTTCTTTGACAGCTCTTTGGTCTTGCCCATGGTGGTGAGGTTTGTTTGGAAGATAGAGATTCTGTGGACATGTCACCTTTTTGCCAGACATCATTGCTCAACCTCTTTTGCTCTTGTGCAAACATCTTCATTTTTCACCAGACTGTGGTTATGTTCTCAGAAAAGTGGAGGTCGTTATAGGATCAAAGGAGGAACAACTTAATATTAATGCTCTTTGGTCTGGAATGGGGGTTCAATGCTCAGGTGTTCTCAATCTTTTGGTCAAATAGTGTATTAAAGATTCTGATTAATGAAAGTGAGGCAAGCAGACTATGTAATAGCAGAGAGAAAGCGGAAAATCAGGGATGTTCCATAGGAGACAAGGATACCTGGGGGTATAGCCTCTGTAATTTATTGGTGTGAGAGTGCCATTTAAAATCTGCATTGATGTGCAGATAAACAATGCACTACATTGGAACATGGTAATAAAGTGTTTACTGTGCTTTGTAGTGTTGTTTAAGTCAGTGGTTCTCAACTCCGGTCCTGGAGGACCACTGCTCTGCACGTTTTATTGTTTTCTCAGATCCCAGCACACCTGATTTAACTAATAAGCTAATTAATAGGCTTATCTGACTTGGATTGGGTGTGATAGAGCAGGGAAGACACTAAAATGTGCATGGAAGGTGGTTCTCTAGGACAGGAGTGGAGAACCAATAGTTTAAATTGTGCTACACTAGAATTACTGCATTATGTGCAATCATTATGTGCAAAGCATTATGTAGCAACATGCAGTATACTGTACAACTATAATGCAGAGCTCTCTATTTCTCTTTCCCTTTATACACACCAACCATACACACTCGATTAGTTCTGAAATGAAGATTGCAATCCTAGGCACAGGCGCAATGTGAGAAGACCAGAACAGAGCCATACATAAATAATGCCATGTGAGATCCTCTGTGGAGAGCCATATTGGGCTTATGGTAAGACGCAAATGTGAGGTGGTTGATACAGCTGCGCAGGTGCTCCAGAACCCACCTGCAATAGAGCTCACAGAAATGGGCAGATAGCGCTATCCTACGACAGGTTTACATCGCCTTACGTACATTAGCTATTGGTGTGTAAGCAGCAGAAAGCATGTGATAATCTTCACCCTCCCTGGGGAAGAGCGGTCAGCTCAATTCGGGTTTGATTTTATTTGTAAGAAAGAAGAAATGAAAGACACTCTATCCAGCAACCTGGAACACATTTATGCATGCATCTATGTATGTATTTATTTTCTTTTGTCTATTTTTATTTTTCATTGTTTGAATGAGAGCAAGTCCTGCAACCTTGGGTAGTTTGGGACAATTTTTAAAAAAAGTTTTATTAAGCACACACAATTAAAATTTACATTAAAGAAACGATACAAAACTATTTGTCAGTGTTGTTAGTTACAGTGCATAAATTAATTCTAAGAGTCAAAAAGTCAATTCTAAGAGTCAGCCAACATTTCAAATTTTCCTGTGTCACTGCAATCACATGCGATTATCAAATGAGTACAAACCTTGCAACCACTGGCCATGAACACCAGCAGCATGTTTGTATGTACAGTATTAACGGCACAAAAAAGGTCTGATCAATTTCATTCCTATTAGTGTAATTATTATTATTATTATTATTATTATTTTTTTTTTTTTTTTTTTTTTTGCATACATTTTGCCACAACTACAAAATCAGTTTCACTGCATTTAGACAGGGCCTTATCATGCATCATCCATGACTGCTGGGGAAACTCAATTCCTTTTGGATTTTTGATGGCAGCAATTATTTTACCCAGCTTTTTTCTTTTATTTATTTTTTCTTTCAAAAAATCAAATTTTGCTATGAAACATGGTTATTTAAGGTTGCTATACAGGACATATATTAATAAAAAAAATTAAAAAAAACTTTGCTATACACAATTTCATGTGCCTGTGGGATATTATTTGCCAGATTGAGCAAAAGTCCAAAAATGAAATTTAAATAAACTTAGGTAGAATACGTTTAACATAAAAAAGACCTTAGATACGTACATATACAATATGGCATATACAATAAAGCTCAATTATTAAGAAATTATCATAATAATAATAATAATAATAATAATAATAATAATAATAATAATAATAATTACGTGGATATTTGTAAATTTTGAAAATAAGATTTGAAAATAATTCTTGCCTGAGCAAGGTATCATGGAGGCAAATTTGCATTTACGGGAGGGGTTACAATGTATAGGCAAATATGACATAAAAACAGTAGTAAAAGTACTGCAACAGTCAGGAATGGAAAGAAAATCATATATTAGTTGTAAAATGTCAGAAAAAAAAATCAAAACAGAAACAGCAGTGTTTGCATGATGATACGGTTGTATAGCGAAGGTAATGAGTTTGGCTTAGTTAAACAGTGTATCCTTACCCTACAAGTAATGCTTGTGGGAATATAAAAACAATCAAAGCTGAGAGGCTTTATATTCACATAGTGTCCTTGTTTGTCATTATAAGGGACAAAAACTGCACGACGGTAAACATGCTTACACAAACACTTACATTAGTCAGCCATACATTCGATCCATAACCACAGTATATTGCAGCGTGGGCCTGTTGCTGTGTAAGCAGTGCTTGTGGAGCTAAATGGACCAAAGAGGCCAGTAGAGTACATACCAGGCCAGAATCAATAGCTTCACAGCTCACCTTCACACCATGAGGCAATGATTATCTGCTCCACAAATCTTAAATTATTTGCATGCACAAATGGGCTGTGCTGATCATCTTAGCACATAGATAAACCAATTCTTATTATTGCACTGATAGATTGCAATTCTTATTATTGCCTTGATGTACATCAAAATATGGCACCAAATTACCGATCGCAGTAAAGAAACTGCTAAGTTAGCCAGATGCATTCATAGCAACTGATGCTGACAGTGCACCACACTCGGGGTAGTTTTTAGAACAAGTACATGCCGGTTTGCTACACTCAAGGTCCAGCTAAGCAAAGTTCACCCATGCAATTTTGATGGATAGCGTGGTGTGAATTGAGACAGTAAGGCGAAAGCAGGTCTAAATAAAACCTGACTCGCACAACGAGACTTTGAGGAGTGCCTCGGGGTAAAGAGAAAGACAGCTATTGATTTCGCAATGTCCTGGATGAGAGGGCAAAATATAATTTCAAGCTTAAGTCTGCTGCTTCAGCAGATGATGAAAAGAGAAAGTGATGGAGAAAGTGGAAGCAATGGAAAATGTAGGGGCTAGAGAGGAACTGGGCACAACATTTTGCAAACAATTCTCCATGCAAGATTCATAGCCATCCATTCCACTTGAACATGTGTGCATATGTCCAATACAATGTTTTCTAGCATGGTAGCAGACGTCAATAATTGGAGGTTGTCACTAACAATATTTTATCAGCATAAAAAATCTTCAACAACCCAATATACTGTACACCCTGTTAGTTGTTACCACATTATTGCTGAAGACCTTCTCTAAAGCACAAAAAAGGAATTGTTGGAGAGTCCTTCATAATATATTTCTTTCTCTGTATAATAAGTAAGACTTTTTTTTTTTTTGCATACCAATGGACAAATCCCTGACCATAACCACACTGTGCACTTCTGGGATGAATTGGAATGCTGACTGTGTGCCAGGCCTTCGCGTCTGACATCACTACCTGACCTCACTAATGCTCTTGTGGTTGAATGGGCAAATCCCAAAAGCCATTCTCCAAAATCTAGTGGAAAGCCTTCCCAGAAGAGTAGAGGTTATTATAACAGATTATTATAAAGGGCAAGAATGGGCTGTTCAATGAGGACGTAGGGGATTGAGCAGTCATGTGCCCACATACTCAAGTCCAAATAGAGTGTCTGTCGCTGGCCACACAGGCTTCAAGTTCTTAAAGGTCGCACTCTGACTGGCTCATCACTATTCTATGTATATACACATATATGTTCTGGTGAATTGGCCAACAAATTCTGGAAAACAATGTCTCAATCAAATGGTGTCATTCTATACAAGTTACTGTTTTTTGGCCATGAAATGTACCAGACTTTCTAACAACATCAACTAGGGGACTTTTGAGACTGAGTTAGATCAGACCTAGAGCCAAACACACAGGTGTACTGACAATTGTTAAATACATTAGCAGTAAGTTACCAGCATGGATGAAAGTAGTAGGGCGGTAGGGACCAAGTGATAGCGGTATGTCCTCTTAAATTTGTCTTCTTAGTAATTCCATAAGTAGTTTGGAATTGTCTCTGTATAGCCCGCTAGCTTTACATTAAATGCTACTTGGAATTCAACTACGGAACAGTCAGTTAGCTGAGACTAGTCTAAAGCAGAATACGTCGAGACATATGGATAAACTTACGAAATTCACAGGACTATCCATCACCTCCATAGTATATTCTCCTCTCCTTTGGGCTACACAATACTGTTAAGAATTTAAAACGACTTTCAATCCCTGTTAATTGCACTAGCAGTTGGCTTCCAGCTTAAGACTAGTTCCATCAGTCACGATTAGTGTCCACGATTGCATCATGGCCACACTGATATACAGTACAACAGTACACACTCTCTCTCATGTGATATTGCTTAAATATTAGATCTGTGCGTCATGTCCTGTAGCAAGGGCATAACATAATTATCTTGTACATGTTACATGTTTTTCTGTTTGACTTTTGCTGTTTTTCCTGAAGCTTTTTCAGTCTAAAAGCTAATTATGGCACTGTTTTTGGCTGTTCACATGTACATGAATTCCTACAGGTAAAATACTGTAATTAGAGTAGTGCTCCTACACTAATTACAGTATTCAGCCATAACATTAGACCCACTGACCGAGTGATGTGAATACCAATGATTATCTAGTTACAATGGCAGGGATATTAGGCAGAATATATTAGACAGCAAGCGAACTTGACAAAGACCAAATTGTGAAGGCTAAACGACTGGGTCAGAACATTTCCAAATGTCAGGTCTGTGCTGTTCCTAGTATGTAGTAATTAGAACTGACCAAGAGCTGTCCATGGAAAGACAACCTGTGACAGGGTCGTGGACACCCAAAGCTCAATGATGTGCATGGGGCTGAGAGGTCTGATCCAATCCCACAGAAGAGCTACTGTACCACAAATTGCTTTAAAAAGTTAATTTTGGATATGACAGAAAGAGGGCAGAACACAGACTAGTCTGAGTGACCATGCTGACCCCTGTCCACTGCTTAAAGAAGCAAGTGATCAACAGAAGTGCAGTACCAAGGAGCAGCGGAAGGTGGATTAGTCTGATGAATAATCTTTAGAAGAAGGCAAGCCAGCAGGGGCAGTGGGATGCTCTGGGGAATGTTCTGATGGGATCCTACTTTGACTCATACAGTACCATCTACCTAAATATTCCTTACAGGCAGTGGTGTCTTTCACCAGGACCGTGTACTCTGCCACATTGCAAAAATTGTTCAGGAATAGTTTGAAGGAAATGACAAAGAGTTTAAGGTGTTGGCTTGGCCTCCAAATTTCCCAGATGTCAAGCAGATTGAGCGTCTGTGGGATGTCCTGAACATACAGTACATGTTCAATGCCTGGAGGCCCACTTTGCAACTTACAGGACTTAAAGGATCTATTGCCAGATACCACAGCCCTCTTGTGGAGTCCATGCCTCAATGTGTCAAAGCTGTTTGTTTTTTTTCCCACAGTGGACACCTACACACTGATTGGTGTACACACAAAGGCATATACATAATGTAATATACTCAACAAGGTCTATTTTGAAGGACGGAATTCAACACTCACATTAAAAAAGAAAATTATTCTGCAAAAATGTACTCGCTCCGTGTTGCTTATCACTTACTACAGTATGTCTTTTTTGCTGTAATTGACCTCTAGAAAACGGGAATGAAATAAAGTTCAATGTTGGCCTTTTATTTTTTATTACATCCACGCGAAATGAATGCCATGGTTTCACTCTTCAGCTCTTATTATTCAGTTAACCTCTGCTGTTGCCCTTAATCTCAGAGCTATCATGTTAACCTGAAACACATCAATTCACTTTGCTCAATCTAGAATTAATATAATTATTGTTGATAGCATTATAATATTCACACACACACGCATATATCACTCACTTACTCAGGGTTCAGGGTGGAGGGGGGCCTGGAGCCTATACCAGGAGACTTAGGGTACAAGGCAGGGTACAGCCTGGACAGGATGCCAATCCATCGCAGGGCACACACACATACACACACACACATGTGTGGTATGTGTTGTTAGCACATGTTAATTCCTCTAAAAAAATCTATCTTGTATTGATAACGGGAGAGCTTTCAATATAGAGAACACTATGTAACATCTTCTCCAGCACCTCCCAAAGATTCTCACTAGTGTTAAGGTCTGGACATTCTGGGGGCCGATCAATGTGTGAAAATTATTTCTCATGTTCCTTGAACTGATCTTTTACAATTTGAGCCTGATAAATCCTGCCATCTTGGAATATGCCCGTGCTATTCGGGAGGAAATATCCACTGATGGAAAAACCTGATCATTCTGTACATTTCGGGCACATTCCATTGCTGAACCTAAACCTGACCAACAGAAGCAACCTCAGATCATAACACTGCCTCAGCACGATTGTACAGTAGGTACTAGACACGATGAGTGCATCATACTGTACATCTGCCTCTCTCGATGTGCCTTTTTTTCTTGATTATCCTCAGTGCTAAGTGTTTTTCTTAAGACTACACAACTATTAAGTACCAATTCCCTAAAATCTCTTCACATTGTCTGAAAATGCTCTTACCTTTACTACTAAACATGGCCATGATATCTACTTTTTTTTTTTTTTTTTTTAGATTTGATTTCACTAACGTTTAGTAGTTAACACTGTCACTTTGCTCTAGGGTCTGGGTTCGATTCCTGTCTTGGGTCTGTGTACATGGAGTTTGCATGTTCTCTCCCTGCTTAGTGGGTTTGTTCTGGGTGCAAATTGACCTTAGTGTGAAAAAAGAGGGTGTAAGTGTATGTGGGTGCCCTGTGATGGATTGCCACCATATCCAGGGTCTCCTCCGCTTTGTGCCTTAAGTCTCCTTAGATAGGCTCCTGTATTATTTACAGGACTAAGCGGTATAGACGTTGACCAAGTGAGTGAGTGATTGCACCAAACTTTTAAGTGATCTATTTTTTCCACCATCCTTCGAGGTTTTAATAATGCATAGCACATTTCTTAACCCAATATTAGTTGTTTCAGCAATCTCCTTAGTTGTTTTCTTTGCTTGATATAGGCCAATAATTCAACCACTCTGAAACAAAGTAACATCTGTGCCATGAACATGAGCACACACATCATTTTAAACTGCAAAATGAGGTACATACAGTAATAATGAAGGTGGTAATGTCTTATTTTCAGTCTTGACAGTCATAAGCTACATAATCATTCTTTATTCACACAGGCATTCAAACAAGACATGTGCATTTCAGATTCTTTGACCCCCGAACAGTTTGCCTGAAGTAATATCTGAAGGCTTGTCTCGGGTCTCCAAATATACACTGGTATATCATCTGCTATACTGTAATATCATGACCACTGACAGGGGTATTGAAGGGCATTAATTATCTCATTTCACTGTCACTTGGTAGTTGGTGGGATAAAATAGGCAACAAGAGAACATTTTGTCACTGAAGTGTTGGAAGAAGCAGAAATCACCAAGCGTAAGGATTTAAGAACGACTTTGACGAGGGCCAGATCGTGAAGGCTAGGCGGCTGTGTCCGTGTACCTACTAAACTGCAGCACTTGTTGGATGACCTATTAAATGCGACGAGCTATAAACTGGCGACAAAGTCACGGGCGGCCAAGGCTCAGACCGGTCTGGGCCAGCCCTTTATGGAAACGGTATTCCCTGATGCTTCTTTCAGCCTTTAATGTGCCTTGACATACTGCAAAAATGGTCTGAGAAACTCAACGAGTTCAAGGTCTTGACTTGGCCTCCCAATTTCCCAGATCTCGGTCCAAATGAGCACCTGTGGGAAGTGTTGGAAAAACAAGCCTGTTCCATGGAGGCCTGCACCTAGCAAAAGACTTAACGGGTCTGCTCCTGAAGTCTTGGTGCCAGACACGACAGCATGCTTTCAGAGGTCTAGCGGAGTTCATGCCTTGATGGGTCAGGGTTGTTTAAGGGACTACTTAATATTAGGTGGGTGGTCATAATGCTATGCTTGATTGATACACTTAAATTGTTATAGGTATTATACTAGACCTTATGTTAGCACAGAATTTAGAATTTGCGTATGAGATTACTAATTTTAAGTGAATTGCACAAAGTTTCCAGTGGACTTGCAATAGACTTGCTTCTTGAAAAAATGTGGCAAGAAATATGCAATCCAAAACACAAGAAAATATAGTAATAATTGGATTAAAAAGAGAGACTGCACTGATATCGAGAAGTAGACAATTATATATTATATTATGACTCATGGAGACATCACCATATGAAGCATTTTCCATTGGTTGTCCATTCTCTATGCAACTTTTTTTTTCCACCATTTGTCTTGGCTCAGCTTCATCCCATTTTATAAATGAAGAGTCTGAAGTGGTATAGAACAGGAATCTGCACTCACAGCAAATGACTTTGGAATGAAACTCTTTCATCAGATAATTAGGGAGGGCAGAGCGCATCCAGATGTTTTATGGCATCTCAATAAGCAGGGCAGTGAATGAGAGCGAGAGAAGGAGTGGGGAGGGGTAGAGCATGATAGATTGGATGAGTCACAGACAGAGTATAAGAAAGGAGAGCGAGCAAGGAGAACGAAAGTGACAGAGAGACAGTAGCAAAGAGTGTGTCCAAAAGAAGCAGAAGCCAGGTGTCTTGATGCCTTGCTGCCTGTGTTGTCATAATGGAGCGTCTTAGCATGCAGAGTCTCGATAGCTACAGCTATAAAGAAACGGTTTGAAACCGACTTCAAAAACAACATAAATCACTACGTTCCCAAAATACCGGCATATGCTAACAGGTACTACCTTTGAAGCATCTGTTAGACTGCATTGAATATTGTAGGAGAAAATATTCTGTGACTATACCGGTGAGGATTATTGACACACAGGGAAGCCTTTTATCTCAGAAAGCAGCATTCCATGCAGACATTCAATTTGGTCATCACTGTGTGCCTTCCTACTTCCAAATGCAGATAGAGATGCCAGTATTTGTTACATTTCGGACACACAATGAAATAGAGAGTGAGAGAGAGACAAACAGACAAAGAAGAGAAATGTGATTACGGTGATTATGGCCAGGTTTTATGTGACTTGTGATGGTAAAGACGGTAAAAAAAACAAAAAACAAAAAACAAGGGCCAATAGCATAATGGAATTAATTACTTTATAAGACAAATAAACTAATGATGACATTTGTTTGTTTAGTAACTTATTTATTACAATATGAATAAGCTGTTAATATTCCTAACAATTTTTAAATGATATTTCAAATTCATACCATTTGATACCTATGTTTCTCTTAAGATGTTTGGCTAGGATTATAGGCAAATGTGGTTGGTAAAAAATAAAGTTAAGTACTGTTTACAATGATCATATCTGTATTTTTGTATTTTGTAATTTAGAAGACACTCGATGCATCAGTTAGAGTTCAAATAATTGATGTTAGCTAAAACATATTAATCACTGCAGTATTTATTTATTTTTCAATTAAAAGCTATTTGGAAATATTTAAATATTTCCAAATGTTGACCTATTTATTTTTTTGGGTTGGGCAGGACATTAGATATGCTCCATATCTATTTGTTAAGTAATTAGCAGATAAACTTTCATAGCCTGTACAGTACAGATAAAAGCAACACACTAAGGAGTACAGAGGTTGTAAACTATGGCTCATCGTCTATACATATCTATCTATCGTCTATATCGTCTATGTACCTCTTTATCTTGTATACAGGTAGCCTTGAGCCTATCCGAGGAGACTCAGTACACGAGGTGGGGTACACCCTGGATGGGCTGCCAATACATCACAGGGTAAACACATACATATGCTTATTCACACACTACGGTCAATTTGGTTTCACCAATTAACCTAATCTGCATGTCCTTGGACTGTGGGAGGAAACCGGGATACCTGGAGAAAACCTACCAAGCACGGGGAGAACATGCACACAGATCCGAGGCGGGAATCGAACCCTCGACCTTGGAGGCATGATAGTTTATGATAGAACATTCATTGATATTAACTCACTCAAACCACCATGCCTTTCTCGCTCATCTTAACTTCTAGGATAAAATGGTTACTTATAAACATCTGAAGGCCTTGTTACCTTTTGGGTAAGCTGAGTATGACTAATCTGTACTATATGTATAAAAAGACATCTACTCATTTATCTAAGTGTACAACGTCTGACCTTCTGACCTAGACTACTGACTGTTGACTATGTGATACTGATATCTGTACCATTTTTAAAGTAAAAGCTGTATGTTGAAAAAAAAAATAGACAGACATGCCTACGTTTTTTTTAAATGTAGTCAAATTCCATGGTATCTTTCAACCAAATGTTTCCCTTTAAAATTCATCACACTGTAGGAGAAAATGCATTCAAGAGCCTTAAACAATCATCTTCTGCAGATGTAATCTTTAGACATGTGATTATACCTCAAAAAATGCAGAAGAAGGCTTTTGACTGATGGATAATATCATGAAATGACAGCTGCATGGAGAAACAGGATCAGGCCAATAACAATAACGATAAAAGAAGAAGCGGCACGTACTGTAAGAGTGAGAACAGGAAGTAGTTTGTCAGCAGCCAATAACGGTGCCAGAGGCGAATGAGGAGAGATAAAGTTGTTCTCGGAGGAACGTGGAGATGAATGAGTGTACAGAGCCATGATGGTATGTGACATTTCCTTGGCGATCTAAAACAAATAAGCTGGCGTGTCAAATGTTCGGTAAACACTGTACATTCTGTATGATCAAAGACAATACGGAATTTGTTTTATATAAACTTATATAATTTTGGTTTTATTATAACGTAACCATCTTGGCTGGAGGATGTGAATGCTCACTAGCCTAGATAAAAAAAAATAATAATAATAAAAAATTGGGAGGACTCATCAGGAAGGGTATCTGATGTAAAAAATCTGTACCAAATCAAATATGCAGATCGGATAATCTCCGGTGGTGACGACTAACTGGAGCAGCCAAAATAACATCAAGGAGAAGAAGAACAATAACTTCTTGGCTGGAGATGATCAATAAGATACTATTCACCATGCTTCAAGCGAATCCAACACTAACGACAGTGCATCCAACTGCTGAATCAAAAGACAAAGAGAGAGAGAAAAAAGGACCACTGACAATACTGTGTGCATTTTCACTACAGAGGAGTCTAGTGCCCCAAGACTATTACCTTCTCTCCACCCTGATACATTAGAAAGAGTAGAATAGGAGCTTATGACAAAGATGGTTTGTCTTGGAAACCAAAATAAAAGGTAAGAAAATACTAAAGGGCCTTTGTAGTTCATTTGCTCAAATGTGAGCAGCTCCATCTCAGTGGAGTTGAAGAAGTCATAAATGTCAGAATAACATCTGCAACGGTGGTAAAATGTTGAAATTACAAGCCTTTATTAAAATGAAGCCTCCTCTGCATTCACTCCTGAAAGCAATTTTTTCCCCTCATGTTTAAAGACATCTCAGTGAATTTTCTCAGGAAAATGAAGTTGCCAGCGACTTACACTCACAGTGATACAATTAGGAGCAATCTCTTTTTTTTTTTCTTTTTACAACACCCTCTTAGGAAATACCTCCTCTGACAGTAACCTTTGCTCAGAGATTTCAAAATGTGTCAAGGATTATTACTCCTACACATGAACTCTGAGACAAGCAGCTTACACATTGTTGCGGTGTCCTCATTCTGTGCTCATTCAGATTGGAATTTATGAAAAAAACTTTACTGCAGTACGAAAAAAATTAACCAGTAAATGGGCATCTTTGAAAATCTGATGAAACCTTAAATTCTCAGCTTTTGGTTAACCTTGAGAGAGTCTTAAACGGCCAAAACACACACACACACAGACACACACACACACACACACACACACACACACACACACACACACACACACACACACACACACACACACACAAATCCAAGACTACTGATGAAAATCATGACCAGAACATGATGCTACCACCACCGCATTTCATAGTGTGCTTGGGGTTGTTCTTGGCGTGATGTTGACTGATGTACCCATAGTTCACGTGTTGTCTGAAGAGAGAACCTTTTCTTCGAGTTTTGAGACCAACTTTGATTCTCCTTTGAACACTTTGTCTCAGTTATGCCCTGGATTTATCCGGTCCTTAAGAGCTCCTTGAAAAGAATTTGAAAAGATAACTGGATTTGCACTGCTTCATGCTTTCTCTAAGCTTTTTATGACCAGCAGTACGATCACTAGTCAATATCTGTGTAAAAGCAATTTCAGCATAAGGTCTATTAAACAGCTTTAGACCTACAGGGGACGCAGGGACAATTTCTTCATTTACAGATGCTAATATCATTTTTGCGTGTGTGTGTGTGTGTGTGTGTGTGTGTGTGTGTGTGTGTGTGTGTGTGTGTGTGTGTGTGTGTGTGCAAAGATGGTGTCTTTATCCTCCAGATCCAAATAACTTAATAAACTTATAAACTTAATAAAAAAGTTAATAGTAACAGAATTGGCTTGGTCATGCCAACTGGATCGACACCGCTGTTGACTGTTGCACCAAAAAAAAAAAAAAAAGTTACACGTGTAAGACTATTTAATTCAACATTTTACAAATCCAGGGACTGTTTACTTGCTTCTAAAAAGGCTAAAATGATGTACAGGTTCAGATAAGTGACCAAAAGTCATGAGTGCAAGTTTTAAAATATTTTGGTAAGATTTCATTACAAAATTAAAATTAATTAAATTTAGCATTAATTAAACTGTGTGGCAAAGAAAATGTGCGTCATTGTCACATCACATCCATACAGTATATTTGTCATGGGCTATAGCAAAAGACACAAGCCAAGAATTATAGAGTACATATGGGAAAATGAAATTGTTGTTGTTATTTTTTTTTTTTCGATTTTGAAATAAAACACTGACGATGTGATCAAAGTCAAGACTTTTAGCTCCAAGGGTTCAAAGTGTGGCATTAACCATTTAGGAATTATAGCCGCAGCTATCTCTACACAGTATAAAATATACATACACGCACATACACACATTATTGGCTTACTTTAGAAAACAATCAAAAACATTAAATCGGCTCCACACCACAGTAAATTACATTGCTCATGAACATATTTATCAGCTTAAATTATAGGTTAATCGGCCATGATCTGGCATGACCAGTGCGCTCTCGCTTCTATGTATGTATGTACATTCGCATTATATTTCATTTAATTTAGATGATATTTCCCCCTCTGCACACTCCAGAGTATTTGAAGGTCGAATTACCCTGTCATGCTATTACTCTCTTACCCTGCCTGCTTTCTCGCTCAGCTAATTGTGTGCTTAATTAAAGGCCCTGCTGTGACCCCATGTGTGATGACAGAGGGAAGACAGGAGGGATAAGGGAAAGGATATAAGGAGTTCAGAGCTACTGAGATCTGCCAATCTCAGTAAGTGGTCTCCCTGTACTGTATCGACAATGTGCGTGTGCGTGTGCATGTTTATATATGCATATGTTGGACAATGAAAAAAAGAAGAAACTAATATTCTCTTAGTATACATCAGAAACTGAAAATAAGATGCAGCTCCAGGACATTACAATCAACAGATGTACTGTTTCTTTTTAACATTAACACAACATCTCCTAAAAAGTTGGACTAATCTGGGTGAGCGTTGTTGTTTTTATGGTTCCATATAAATAAAGCCATGACTTAAACAGGATTGGTGGCCAGGCGACTAAGGCTCTAGATTGTTGACTTGGAAATCTGAGGATCTGGGTTTGAGCCCCCTGTCGATGGTTGCCACACCCCATTCTACCCAGCAGTGCCGGATCCATGCCTGGTTAAAAAAATGGTTCAGGAAGGGCATCCAGCATAAAAAAAAATGTGTGCCAAGTTGTGTGCGGATATGAGGTTCCGCTATGGTGACCCCACTTGACGGGAGCAGCCAAAAGAAGGTTATATGAATAAAATCATGATAGCATTTATAGTTTATGAGTCATGCCAATATCACAGATTAAAAAAAAAAGAAGAAAAAATCTATTATTAATATGAACGACAAAATACTCTACTGATACCATAAAGAGACACCATCATGAACTGCTGTTTAACACCCTAGTGAGGATTTCAGCTTTAAAATACAAGACTAACAGCAGAGGTCAAAAGTTTCCCACTGAATCAGAAATGTAATCATAGTCTAACTCAAAGTGAACTTGAGAGAGCGGAAAAAGGACTAGAAGGACACATACAGGTTTAAGGTATAGCCAAAACTTTCAAATATAACGTATACAGTATATTCAGAAACTTAAACAGAAGAATTTCTGCTAGCCAAGTTAATTTATTTTCAGTCAAGTATCACCTAAGATTTTAAATCTTCCCGAAAATCGTAAACACACACACACCAAAAAAAATATATTTCCATCTCTGGTCATCTGAAAATCTGAAAATCCTCATCGTTGTGCTCAGAACCACATGAACAAATTTTATACTCTACCTAGTTGGCAAGGTCAGTTCCGAGTATTCCATCATTTCAATTCCCCCTTCTCTCTCTGTCTCAGCTAATCATACAACTGGCCACTGAAATGACACTGCAATCTGAACTCATTTACTAATCAGCCTCTTTTCCTGAAACCGTCCCCTCAGTCACTTACTGTACTCATGTGCACCTCTGGGTATCTGTCTAACTGTTAGAAGTTCTGTCTCACGTTTCAGAAAGTCTGACTAAAATCAAACATGTTAGTCCGGCTGAAATTGTACTAAATTGAACTTCTAAAATGGTGGCACAGTGGCTTAGCGGTTTGCACTGTCGCCTTGCACCTCCAGGATCTGGGTTCGATTGTGACTCGGGGTCTGTGTGCATGAAGTTTGCATGTTCTCCCAGCGCTTGGTGGGTTTCCCCTGGGTACACAGTCTTAAAACATGCAGATTAGGCTAATTGGCTTTCCAAAATTGCCCATACTGTGCGAACGAGTGTGCGTTTTTGTGTGCCTTGTGACGGATTGGCACCCGATCCAGGATGTACCCCGCCTCGTGCCCCAAGTCTCCTGGAATAGGCTCCAGGCCTGAGTAAATGAGTGACTTCTCAAAGTCAGAATAACACTCCCAGATAACGTGGTTGGAAGTCAAGCTACAGTCCATCACTCCAGGATACAGAAATCAGCCTCGGTGCTTTGAACTTGCTTCAAATTTCCTGCCCTGGTCTTCGACCGCGTAACAGAAGGAGAAGTTGCTAACAATAGAGAAGTGTTGCTGTCTTTGGATAACACCATAACCACAAGGGACAGTGAGCATCTCATTTGTACAAAAAATAAAGAGTACAGCATGAACAAAATGTACAGAGCTGTAAAGTTGTCCATGGTTTCACTACTTGACATGCCACCAGTTTGCCCCCAGCTAACCTGTTTGTCCATTAGTTTGTTGATGTATTAGAGGTCCACCGGGAATACAATACTAACAAGCTGAAAGGGTTCAGACATGCTTTAGTCAATAAATCGATTCCCCTGCAGTGCTTATAAAATGGGGCAAGGGCAATATTCCAATTAAATGGCCTAGTCAAGCTACAACCATTGTTAGACTTAACTGTGCATAAACACACCGAACATCTATTGGCAAAAGCTTTCAGTTTAGCTCAACATAACATACCAAGGACTAACAGGATTCAAAATAAGCTCAACATATCATTAAAAAGCACAATGAATAGGACATACAGAAAGTAATGCGTGTTCCCACACTTATTTGAAATGCAACGCCTTACATAAGGATTCTTCCCACTTTTACAAATGTTTAGTGCCACAACCTAGAACTAGATTCACTTTACTTAATTGATTATAGAAAGCATGTCTTTGTGACAAAGACTAAAGAATCAAATAAGTGGCCATTCATCGGTCATTGGTTCTTTCTAACACACTTATATTGTTGGCTTTAAACCACTCGAATAAGGCATTGGCAGTATTCTCAAGGTCATGGTCCTATTGGAAAGTGAACTTCCACCCCAATCTCTTGTCTATTGCAGACTGCAATATGTTTCCCTCTTGAATTGCCCTATATTTGGCTTCATCCTTCTTTTGCACTCTACTAACAAACTTCCCAGTTCGTACTAATAAGAAGGATACTGATGCTGCTACTATCACGATGGATTACTGTGACAATGGTCTTTCCATTGATGAAAAATTATTTGTCACATGTACCTTACAGCACATTGAAATTATTATTATTTCTTTTTGTATATCTCAGTTCGGAATTTGGAGTCAGAGCACATGTGAGTCAGGATACAGTTCTCCTTGGGAGAGAGAGAGAGAGAGAGAGAGAGAGAGTTAAAGAGCTTGCTCAAAGGCTTAACATTGGTGCTAATCTTCCCACCATTTCATTCAAGCCCAGCTTTGTGGATTGTCTGCACTACGGTTGTACTGGTATCCTATGATGTCCTACTGCTGTGATCGGATTCTTTCTTCTGAACTGTGGAACCTCTTTAGCTTTTGAGGAATCTTTGACCTTTTTTGATCTTTCTCTGAGTAATGTCCTCCTTACGAATTCTGGGACTTGATTGATACAGCTCCACAAGTGTGTCACAGAATACTTGGTTCTATATAATTAGGCTGCATAATTGCACAGATATTTCATTAAAAGATTGAGTTGATATTACGAAGATGAAAACCGTTTGATTTAATGTCAGCTTGTCTCTTGACTATAGTCTGGTTTGTTACCTTTCTTCCACACTGTTACTCCACTTTTGGAACAGTCATTCACATGTAGACACTGCTTTATCCTTGACTGGGTCATGATGGATCAGTTGTCTAGCTCAGCAACACTTGGACTAAGGCAGGAATACATACATTCACACACTCATTCACATCTAGTGACAACTTATTAGCCAGACCCCATATTTCACATTTATTAAATGTGGAAGAAAAAAAAGTAAGAGCATGAGAGAACCTACACAGACCTGGGAAAATCATGCTACCCCTTGCACTTCTGTACAGCCCACTGACAATGCAAATGATTTCAATTTTAACATCAAATGAACAATTATCTATAGTAATAAATTACTGTCGGTTCTATTTCTGCATTTACTTTATTTGGACATATATTTCTGATTTCATTCACAGTGTTCCAACATTGGAAACCAGTGGTCTTCCAAACAATTCCCGGGCAAAAAGGTTTCAGATAATAGGTTTCAAAAACACAGGTGGAATTGCTATTGTATGTCACATGGGGTGAAATCATGTTGCAGTCCTATCTATGGCATACAATGTATGGCCAAAAAAACCCACATATTATAAAATTATTAAGGATGAGTGGTGAAGTGACAACTTCGCAAAAGAAATATGGTCAGACAGAAATCTGTGGTAGATCACTTAAAAGCAGAGGTGGGTAGAGTAGCCAAAAAATGTACTTAAGTAAGAGTATCTGTACTTCAAAATGATATTACTCAAGTAGAAGTAAAAAGTAGACATCCAAAATATTACTCAAGTGAGAGTAAAAAAGTATACGGTGAAAAGACTATTCAAGTGCTGAGTAACTGTTTCATCATAATGTCCGATTTATTTATTTATTTATTTTAGAAATTATGTAAGCAGTCAGACTAATTATTAAATAAAGTACAAATTGTGACATTTCCAAATAATAAAATAAAGTAAATACATTTAATAAAATAAATGAATAAAACTAAATATGTTTACAAAATAGTTAATTAAGGAATAAGAAACACAAATTTCCTAATCTCCCTTTTTTTCACAATATAAAGCTTTTGAAATAAATCCCTACTGTATGTAACATATGTATGTTTGAACAGTGTGGACTATTTCCTGTGTAAGATATATTGTATATTCAGTTGCCCTGCAAATGACTCAGCAGATGGAAAATAACATTAGAACATGTGTACAAGAGTCTCACTTTACCATAAACTGTGTCCAGCAGAACAAATACATTAATTAGATATATTTTTTAGCCTCTAGTTTATTTGCTAATTATATATGTTAAGATTGCAACATTGAATAAAACAGCTAAACTAACCGCGCCGTGTTTGCTTCACTGTCCACTTCTGTGTGGTCATGTGACTCCATGCTGTTATTGTTATTGGGGCTGATTGGTCAAACGGAGTCATGTGATTATAGTTGCTACATCTGATTGGTGAAACACAGTCATGTGGTAAATCCACCGGCTGCATTTCTCTGGCAAACACAAAGAATATCTAAAGCGTCGAATAAATGTCTAGAAAAGTAACAAGTCAAGTGTAGCCGAATGTAGCGGAGTAAGAGTAGCGTTTCTTCTTAACAAATCTACTCAAGTAAAAGTTTAAAGTATGGTGCGGTAAAACTACTCATAGAAGAAGTACTTTTTTTTTTTTATTACTTGTAAATGTAAGTAAATGTAACTCATTATTACCCACCTCTGCTTAAAAGCTTGGTGAAGGTGTAGCATAAGAAATCCAAGCATAAGAAAGCAGAAATCCCAACTATATGTAATAGTTAGAGGAAGAATATTTCCACTGTGCGGCCAGAAAAGCATTTGCTAATCAGAAAAGAAAAAATGCTTCAATTTGCTAGGGAGCTTGGACAAATTGGAAGGACCAGAGTTTGAAAATTGGAAAAAGGTTTTTGTGGTCCAATAGGTCCAGATTGATTCCAGAATGATGGGAGCATCAGGGTAAGAAGGGGAGCACATGAACTGATGCACCCATCATACTGTACATAGTGCCCACTGTACAAGCCTCAAGTCAGCTGAGGCCCTGAATCTACTGAATGTCCAGGTTATCAATCAATGCAATTCTTCTGCCCTGATAACATGGACATATTCCATTGCAAAAAAAAGTGGTTTTGGGACCATGAGAAATTATTTTCAAACAATTGTGAATTGGCCGCTATGTTGTGCACCATAATCAAAGACGGTGACTTTTACACTTAGAGTCTCCGCCTTTTTTTTAACCAGGCAGTAAAATCCTATATACAAAGCTTTGTTGCCAGGAGAAATCAAGGCTTTCCCATAAAACTGGAAACGCTGATAGAAAAAAAAAAAAAAAAAAAAAAGCAAAGCAGTCAGTTACTGTTTTTAGATTCATTCTTTCAGCTCGTGGTAAAAAAAGGAGAGCAAGCTCACTAATTGCTCAAGCTCAGTTATAAACAGCTCGAGGCATCTGACGGTGCACCCCGCATGGCAACTGAAAATAGCTATTTGAATGACCTAACCCTAACTTAAGCTTATTATTCAATTCACTGCCAAATTTGATGGTGACCTGGTGTTTCCTCCATGGAACACAAAATACATTACATATCCTTGGGCAACAATCCATGAATAAACAGGCTCAATCCGCACAAAAACAGGCATGACAACAAAGAACATACAGTAACACACATGTTTGTATGAGATCTAAAATTAAAAGAAAGGTATATGGCATATCCATCTAGGAACATCTGTAGTCCAACTAGCAACCATGGAGACCACTATATTTATTCACTTTTTATCACAGTGGTAGGACCTCTGGGCAACATTGACACACTACAGACAATTAGTGAATGCATGCATTTGGAAGGAAACCGGAGAACCCAGAAGAAAACCCACCGAACACAGACCCAATGCAGGTCTCGAACCCAGGACCTAGAGGTGTAAGGCGACATTATTAACCATTACGCCATCAAGTGGCCATATACGTTATCCATCCATCCATCCATCCAGGAACCGTGAGGGCCAAAAGCCAATGGTGACCCAAGTATTTATTCTTGTATGATCATGGTAGGACCTCTGGTCAACATTCAGACTCACACTACGGTCAATTTGGAACCTACGGCCAATTAGCCTAATCGGCATGTCTTTGGACTGTGGGAGGAAACCGAGGAACCCAAAGAAAACCCACCAAACATGGGAAAAAACATGAAAACTCTATGCACACAGACCTGATGTGAGAATCAAACCCATGACCTGTAGGTGCATGGGGACAGTGCTAAACATTAAGCCACCGTGCCGCAACAAAACGTTTTATTCATGCAGCGGTGCTGTAGAATACTCAAATCTGACTTGCCAGAAGGTTCTAATAATAGTCCTTGGCTGCAATATTTAGAATAACTCAAAGTTTATTTTATAATTCATTATTTATTCATTTGTTTGCTAGTTTAATATGGCGGAGTTTTCAGTGAGCGGATTGTTTTAGTGGCAGCCCTTTATAACAGTCAGATGTAACTCTGTAACCATGAAAAGAAGGAACAAATCATGGGTAATACCTGCTATATTGTACGTGATCATGTAATACTTTGACAAATAAAGAAATGTTACTGTTGACATCTTTGCGAATAAGGAGTAAACGTTTTGGCACATGCTGTTATAGGAAAATAATTAACTTTGCCTTGTGTCGAGCCTCAAAAGAGCGCATGCCTTTGATTACTTTCTCTCAGTAGCGTGCGCCATCATGTTTTATTACTACTAGTCCAAAGAAATATAGAAAGCAAAACCAACAAACCAGTAAATCTCTACTGAAAACAAAAAAGAAAAAATAATAGAAAAAAAATCATAATAAAACAAAAAGTTCTCCCCTTGCAGTGACTACATCAGGCAGCTTTATTAGCCTTGGAACAGGGTGTCTGCATTTAAATGCAATACCTTCTCAGGTCCATTCCAAATGTAATTTAAGTCCAAATCTACAGTGCGGATACACCGTAAAGGTTTTATGGCATAGCACGCAGAGAACCACATACGCAGTCACTTCAGCAACTTTTTGTTTGAAGTTCTTCATATCAATGTATTTCGCGTACGACAGCATTTATTACACACGGCGCACATATTTGGAAATGGTGATTGTAGGGGTGTATACCGTATGCTAGATAGAGGAACACACTCACCACTGTGCAGAGCCGTCGGTACCAGTGACTTCCAGCACGTCATAGTCTTCTTCTAGCTGGAAGTCTGTGAAAACGAGAGCGATGGTGTCACCTGGCTCAGCCAGCACTGTCCATGTGCAGTCAGCATTGTTGTTATACTCCTGTGGGTAGTTTGGACTTGTGATGACGCCGCTCTGACCTCGCAGAGTTCCCCCACAGCCATCGTCTGCTGCAAAAGTATGCATACACACACACACACACACACACACGCAATATGAGTGATTAATTCTCTAACAATAGCTATGAACTAACATGGTTCAAAGAAGATGGATTCAAATAAGGAACTGTGCCACATTGTTGCTAGCAGGAGGGTTGATGTAACCCACTGAAACACATGGTTAATTAATGGAGATTAATTCAGATTTTGGTTAACTTGTGCTTGCATTGTGGCTCCCCTTTTAAATATTATTTCAAGCAGACAAACACACCAACTGTTACATGCTCTATGCTTATGCACTGCTATGGAAGTTCCAGTTTTTCCAAATTTCTTCAGTACAAGATACCTCTCTACCTTGTGTTCTCTTTATCTCACTCTTTGTCTGTCTGGGAGTGAGTTGTTGAACTCAGGATAATAAAACTCTTTTTTTTTTTTTGAAAGAGTGAGAGAGAAGATGAAGTGGCAGTGTAAATCCTCCCTTCTCTCTCGCCATTCCCTGCCACTGCCTCGCTCTCCATCCCTCCTTGGGGTAAATCAGAGGGATCAAAACTTTCTGACAGTGAAAAAACTTGAGCCTGAAGATCTGACCTCGTTCTTCAGTATCGCAAGTCCCCGATTCACCCACACACCCACCAGTCCCTTCAACCTGTCATGTTATAGTAGGTGAGTTCATACAGGACTCACTCTACTTACAAACTCTTGTCCAGCTTGAAGGCCTGTGATAATTAGAACGGGCAGTTCCCAAATTGAAACTGAAAGGGCGTAATAGAATGGAAAGAAATGTGCATCCATCATGGAGGTTTTCAAACAGTAATGGGTGAAGTTTGGTCCACTGCTGAAAGCACCTAAAATGGACATGTGAGCATCACTGTGGAAAATCGTCCGTACTGTAGGTGTGTCATACTGTATATGTTGGGGAAGAGATGGTGATCCCAGAATTCACTATGGGACGAAGGGCATTCATTAGGATGTTACATTGACACATACTGTACCACCATCCTAAACATTGTAGAAGATAAAAGTACACACCTTTATGGAAATGGTATTCCCTCATGGCTTCATCAGGATAATACAACAACTGTTCAGGAATGGTTTGAGGAGCATGACAAAAAGTTCAAGATATTGATTTGGCCGTTAAATTCTGATGATGACTTGTCTTGCAAGTTCTCCAGATCACAATCCAGTTGAGCATTTGATGGAGAAACAAGTCTGTTCCACTGAGTCCCCAATCTTACAGATCACTTAGAGGACCCTAAGTGATCTGCTGATAAAGTGTTGATGGGGACCTAATGGGCTTTAATGCCAGTGTAATGTATATAAATATAGCATGAGAAATGCTCCTTTAAAAAAAACTCATCAAATTGCTTATGTTGGGAAAAGTGGGATAAAGCTCTAAAGAGTGTTCTGACATTATCTATAGAGGACATGCCTTTTTTATAATGGGATTCCCACCATGGACACTTCTTAGCTGTTGGGCAGTTATTGAAGAAAGTGCAAAATGTAAATTCATATATCCTGGAATTCCCACTCCAATAAACTGTGTTTCAAAAGTATATTGATATAGGTTATTGCACATTTATTGAAAAGTGAACCTGGAAAATATTACTAGACATATACATACTGTACTGTATGTTTTTATGCATTTGTATTGTATTTTTCCCCGGCGGCACAAGGGCATAGAGGTTAACACTGTCGCCCAGCACCTCCAAGGGTCCAGGTTCGATTCCGGCCTCTGTGCTTGGTGGGTTTCCTCCAGGTACTCCGGTTTCCTCCCACAGTCCAAAAACATGCAGATTAGGCTAATTACTGTTCCCAAATTGCCCGTATTGTGTCTGTATGTGTCTGCCCTGCAATAGATTAGCATCCTGTCCAGGGTGTACCCCACCTTGTGCCCCAAGTCTCCTGGGATAGGCTCCGGGCCCCGCGTGACCCTGAATACAGGATTAAGCAGTATAGACAATGAGTGAGTGAGTATTTTTCCCCAGAAATTGTTTATGCTATGTTTACCAATTAATCAAATAATTATAAATCAGTGCATGTATTAGCAGACCCAACGGATTTTAACACGCCCATCATCCAAATGATCATACCTCAATTCTCATCTCATTCTCAATCTCAATGGTCTGGAAACAAACAAACTGAGAGTATATTATATCATCATTGATGCATATCCATAGAGTGGGTACTGATTTGCATAGCCATGATCCTCCTGTAGCTTCCCATTACTGTGATGTAAACACTTAGTGGTTATTGTTGGGTAAATGATGTATTGTGTGTTTGTCTATGCTACCAATGTGGGTTTTTCCTGGGTTGCTCGGTTTCCCCGTCCCCTCTAAATTATGCAGCGAGATGAAATGACTACTCTAATTCGCACTCGGCGTTCCTGAAATAAGCTTCCGATCCACAGTGACACTAACCAGGATAAAGCATTTACCGAAGACAAATGAATTAATAAAATATTGATAATATCATGTCATATGTCAAATGACACTACGGGCAATGGCAGATTTGATCATTTTTAAGCTATGGACGAAAGCTAGATAAAAACCTGAATGAAGTTTTGAATTAAGTGACTGTTGCAGCATGACTGTTGCGATGTCTCTGAGACGTGGTACAAGGTTGAGAATTGTCTCGTGTGTGTGCGTGTGTCACAGCCAGGCTGAAGGATGTTGGATTCTGGCATGATGCAGGACCTTCATATACTGCCTAAAAACAACAATGTGCTGCCATGTTCTGAAACACACCCACGCATATAGCTGACTATACATCACATCCAACGTTCAAAACATAAACATGTCCATCTTTTTATATCTTTATTCTAACAGCACCATTGCAGCAAAGGATCTAAGGAAGAAGCCAGGTCTTTAAGCATGTAAAGATTGTAATGCCGCCGCTGTCCGGAGTGCTGAACGAATCATAGTATTACCGTCGACCACTTCAAATTGATCATAATCACTGTGTCTATGTTAATATAAAGGTAAGTGATCTCACTTGTCTTCCCAGGACACCAAGATTCTCTAGTCATAGTGGCCAGGGATTCATTAGCAATGGCTTGCTAATCATATGATTCCGTTCCAGGGATGTAAAATGCAGAACTGGGGCTCCAAGCCCTGTCAATCATCCAAGAAGACCCGTCAGTCTCTACATTCTCTCGGGAGACACAATACAACTCGCCGAGAGAACGTTGAACAGAAAAACAGGTTTAGAGGAAAAAAAAGGGGGAAAAAGTCTGGTTTGCTTGCTTTTTCACACATTGCTGATTACAGGGCAGAGTTCAACCTCCCAGGCAATTCATTTTCCTTTCATGAGGTTCATGTGAAAAAATATGATCATTAGAAAGCCAGAGCATACTGTAAAATGGCAAAAAAAAAAAAAAAAAAACTTGTTTCATTCCATTTAAAGTTGTGAAATAAATAATTGAGTGACCAATCTGAGCAAATTAATCCGAGCTTTATTTTTAAACTGTCCGAGGTCCATCGTCCCATATTCTTTTGCTCACAATCTTCCTCCTAAACAGGATTATGAACAGAGTGTACAGATCAGTCTCTTACAAAAAAGAGCTTTGACCAGGCTCGTATGTCTTCCTGCAGCCTTTCCTCTAGCTTTGCAGCTACCATGGCAACGTACATGGCGAAGAGAGAGAAAGAGAGGTGCAAACCAGCACCCCTAGACCTGACAGCAAAGATTTCAGACAGAAAGAAAAGGAGGTAGATTTCTTTAGAGGACTGATCTGATCTGATCTTTGTACGGTTATCTTTTTCTCTCCCATCACCCCTCTGGCCACTCTGCCATGGTGGGATGCTGGCAGGTTTTGCTTTGACATTTAGAATGCAGAATGCTGAACATGCTCCCATTGAGACGCTGAGCTCTGCCATGAAGTCGAGCCCAGAACGGGAAGAAATCTGAATATACATGTTCACTTGCTTGGGGGATGAATTATCTCAGTGTTAAGGATGGTTTATGTGCAGCAGTGAAGGAAAAATAGATAATGACGGTGAACCGATTACGTACTGTAACTAGAGCGTTTTGAACAGAACAGACCCAAACAAGCTGGCATTAAAGAGGGAAGGCGAGCTTATTCCCTGACTTTGGAGAAAAAAGCAGTCTGAACCCTTCTGAACTCTTCTGGTCAACAGAATTTAGTGTCCAGCCATAATAAAGCACGGAAACACGGACAAAAGCAGAGAAAGGAAAAAAAAATGTTTATCTATTAGAAGATGGCAAATAAATGTTTTTTTTCTCCCACTTTACATAATTTCAGTAAGCATACGCCTACTGTAGTCTCAAATTGCTTTTCCTGGTTTATATAAGAAGAGCTTTTGAATGGATCTAACAGAACTGACTCAGGGGTTTCACAGCAATGGGGGTAAATATATATATATCTATATATATATATATATCTATATATATATATATATCTATATATATCTATCTATATATATATATATATATATATATATATGAAAAAAAAGAATAAGAGCTCACCGCAATTTACTCCAGAAATCTTCTGGAATGTCATCAAGAGGAAGATGGAGGGTTACAACCCATCTTCCTCTTGTTCGCTTTTTTGCAAAAAAAAAACAAACAAACAAAAAAAAAACATGGTATAAAGTTACCCAAAACGCATGAAAGCTATAACTGTAAATCAGGGTTATTATTCCACCAAATACTGAATGTTATGTTATTTGGCCGAAGCATAAACACAATTTGTTTACAAATTATTTGCATTTTGTTTCGTTTGAGTTATTAAAGCTCTTCAAGTACTGCATGATCTTGGGTTATTTTGATGTGTTGTGATGATGTCATTTCCTTTAAATATAGACTCTAAATAACAACAGTTATATTGTGAATTTAGGAGAAATATTGTCACAAAAAAATAAAACAAAACCAAGTAAGAAAAAAACACAAGAAACTGATTATTTTGCAGTGCTCTCTCTTTTTTTTATATTATCGCAATTATATGCGAGTTGCTGAGGTGGAAGAGGAATAAACCACTTTGGGACAAGCTCTTATAGGACAATAAACTAATACGCCCGGGAGCTCTGTGCAAGTTGTGTTATTGATGGTTTAAATGTCTCGTACAAAGTTGATCTTTTTTTTTTCTCCCCCTGCCATTGTTTTGCTCCACACCCCAGTCCAATAGGTGGCAGCATTGCACCAGCTGCTCATAAAACTCGAAAGAAGAAGAAGCAACAGCGATACTCCTGCAAAACACGAGTATTTGCCGAACATGCTGTTTTCTATTTCCTGCAAAGGCTACGGGGTATTTTTTATGGGTTTTGTACATTTTTAAGTTTTCTTAATTTGAAAACTTAGCTAAAATTTAAAAAAAAGACAAATAACAACAACAAAATATTGATTAAATTACACGGCTTTACTTGTTACATTCTAGAAATTTGTACTGATCGATTGTGTAAAAAAAAGAATACAGAAGTTGCAAGTTTAAATATCGTATGTGACGTCCCACAAACAAACAAACAAACAAACAGATAAATAAATAAATAAATAAATAGATAAATAGATGAAGAAAAGAACAGTTTGAGTCGAGACAGTTTCAGATGAACACAATGCATGTAATATTAATGCTGCTTTTACCCCCCCTTCATCTCTCTCTCTCTCTCTCTCTCTCTCTCGCTCCGCCCCACCTAAAATATTGTTAATCAAGGTTCCGTTTCGAATGACAAAATGCAGCGAGAGGGGGAGTGAGTCGCCGTGATATGATAATTTGCAGCAGATATATCATTTTCTGAATAAAATGCTGAACCCTATGATTAACTACGGGCTCGTCGGAGACGGCGCGCTGATTAATTTCCCCTCTCTTCAGCCAACGCCAAGGTCTTCATTCTTTCCCACCCCGTTTTTTTTTTTTTTTAAGGGTGAAAATCAAATCAGTTCTTCTATTTTTTAATTTCTGGATAACCTTGTGCCATTCGCCGCCCTCCTTCTCCTCTTCCTCCTCCTCTTCGTCTTTCCTCACCAGAGAACTTTTTTTAAGGTGTCTAAAGATCTCTGCTGGTGTCGAAACAGAAAAAAAAAGAAAAGAAAATACTGAAGACTAATGAAACATCTCTGTATCGCGTGATGATTTGTAAACTCTCTCCGTCTGAGTAAACGTGGCCGCTCGCTCCTGACGTGTTAAATCCTCCTAAGCGAAGCATCAAAGCGAGTTTTCCTTGATCAGCACGGAGGTAATTGGGCTCTTCGATTTGATATCTCTCAGGTGCGTCTTCGTCGATAAAGCGGGACAAAAGGAATCAAACGTCCCGGCTTGCGTTTCGCTCGGGTTTGTTTGCGAGACGATTGCGCGTGATGAGGGAGGAAGAGGAGGACAGATGATCGCCTGATAAGCGAATCCCCCCCAATACCACCACCAACGACCCCCCCATCCCCCCCCCCCACCCCCCGAGCGCCGGCGCACGCGATGCAAAGAAAGACACCTTGATAAAATAAAAAAACTAAAAATCTATTTATCAAAGAAGAGAAATCTGTGTGTGTGCGCGTGCTCTAGAAGCAGGAAGTGGAAATGATTCCAGAAGAGAGAAATAACAAGGAATGTCGGTCGTATAGGACAGTTAACATCTTGTCGTAATTTTATGAGACGTACAGAAAGGAGGAGTGGAGGACGAGTAAATTAGTGTTCGTGGTTGATCATTGATCAAAAACATACACTTGTGTTGAGCGAGTCACATGACTTCTCCTGTTATTACTTCCTTAATGCAAGGGGGAAAAAATAGGACTAAAGAAAAAAGAAAAAAAACATTTGTTGTCTTTAGAGCTTCGTCGTGTGTGTTTATAGCGGTTTAATTGAAGACCG